>QEWY01002553.1:186162-215647 GCA_006503575.1 Baylisascaris schroederi | reverse complement strand
TATATATATATGGAAATGGTACAGCAAAAGCTTTCTTGGCCATAAATTTACATAGGAATTTCTCAAAGCGAAGTATGGACTGAATGTGGTAATTTGAGTGTTTTATTTGAGTTCTTAGGTATTCGTATAACAGACAGCGTCCTGTACTTTGACAATATCAACGCCATGTAAAATATGATGGAATAGAGGTTCCCATAAATATAGGATAATCTATGCTTAACGCTAAAATTGAGGTATTGTTTCTTTTCTGTGATATATTCTTTCTCTTTCACTTCAGATCTCATATGCATGACACCAAACTTAATAATTTTTGTTTCCTCTGCTACTATGCAAATCGGCAAGGCAATAATATCGTGATTGTTTCCCGTTACATTTCCTGCAGTGGATCACCTTGGCTAATGGAAAAATGATTGCATTTAGTTGGTTATCTCCGGTTGTTTCAGCATCCACTATCATTTAAAGACGTTTTTGGAGAGCAGCTTAGCTTTGAGCATTTGACGTCGTAAGTGAATACGGAATTAAACGTTCGTTAAATATTCTATCTTGTATATTCCCGTTCATATCACCCACTATTTTTAATAACTGTAATCCGCATTCGAACAAGTCTATTTTTGTCGCGGCATGAATACACAAATACTATTGCATTGCTCCATTTTTTGGTGTTAGTTATGAATTTTTTTTTCGCCTCAGGTTTTCCCACTCACAAGGAAGCTTTTCCGTCTTTTTCATGGGAAAATTTAAGATCTTTTATCAAATAAAAATTCTCGCAGTGTTCCTATTATCTTACTCGCAGATTGATGCTATACAACTCGTTATAGGATGTATGAGTGTTTGATGGGTTGATTGCATCAAATGCCGCAGCCGACAGACCGACCGAATTTCGGTTGAAAATCGAAAATCCGGCCGATTTTCGGAGACCTAAACTCGACTTTTGCTGTTTTTAGCTTCTTTTTTTTTTATCGCAAGCGAATTTCATTTCTCACCAAAATATTTCCGTTCGATAAAGAATCGACCTTTTTGAAATCTAGACGGGTGGCAACTAGTGCTTCTCGCTGGTTGCCCACTACCAGATTTTCATCAGAGCACAATTTCTCATTGAAGCGTTAAAAATCAGAAGACTTGCGCGTTATCCTAATATCTTCTCCGGCGGGCTACGGTAAAGTGCATAACACATTGTGCTAAACATTTGATAGTCGAGAGAACACGATCACAAAATGATCGTTGCTGCAATGGAAATTAACCTCATTTGTCAAAGTGCAAAAGAAAACGTTGTAGTGAATGCTATATAGACGGGGAAAAGAGGAGGGGAAACGGCGGATTGGGAAATATGCATGTATGCGCAATGTGTAGAAAATATTCATGCCAGAATGAATTAATGTGACTATTGTTTTTCAGATTTTTTAATGCACTTAAAATTGTTTTGCGGTAAAAATTCAACCTTATACGCTTCATTTTCTCTTCTATAATCAGTGAAGTTTTTTCTTCTTTTTTTTGCACATATTCATTACTTTTGTTTGTTTCATTTTTATTAGATAGATGTACTTGTTAGATGTTGTTTATTAGATAGATGTTGTTTCGATTATAATAGAGTTGATGATTGCCGCTCTATTGTATATTGTGACTAGTGATGCGTGAATTTGGTATTTTGCAAGCTCTTGCATAACATGATAATGTGCATTAACTTAGCTTTTGCTATTAGCTGCAATCATTTACGGTTGAAAAGCTGCATTCGTTTGTATGGATTCATTATATAGAGTTTTTATTTGCATCGTTTTGTTGTGCATTGGTCACGAAGTGTTGCAGATTTTTTCAACATAGATGGAGTCATATTACTCCGACATGTGAAGGCGAGATGTGGAATTAGGGGCGGATGACACAGTTTTATATAGATCGCGTTGGAAATTATGACTTCTAATACTTGCAATTTCATTTTACTTCCTACTGTAGAGCGGATGAACGGTGTGTTCGCTAATGCTTCTAGCAAGACTCTTCGTTGTGCCTACGAACAATGGTTTGTTCGAGCTGTCAACGCTCTACACAGTCGCGTGGAATAACCACATAACACTGATCTCTTTTATGAGATGCAGTCCTCATTTTTTGCATCTTATTCATCATGTCCTCATACTAAAGCAGTTATTGTCTATCTACCACGGAGTGATGCATTGTATATATATATATATATATATATATATATAATCACTTTGGCATGGTTTGGCTGACATTTTCTGTTTTTTTTTCTCGCTGGTATAGCCGCAAACACGAATTTTATGACAGTACAGATCATTCTGATGCGGACAGTTCAGTCTGAAGCTGGCGGAAAACGTTGCCTCGAAGGTGCCAGCTATCCATACAGCTTCAGATTCTTTCTATGAAGTTGTTTCCAAAGAAGATGATGTTTAGGATCGAGGAGTATTGCCATAGAGACAAGTTTGCGTCAATACTCGCTTTATTAGTGGCGATAATGAGCATTGAGGACAGGCTTGCAGAACGAGAACACAAACTACATCTGAGGCCAGAACCGGTTCCAGACCAAAGCCGGTTCCGGACCGAAAGCGGTCTTAGGCCAAAAAAGGTTTGAAATGATACAACTTGCTTGTCCCAGCAGAAAAAGATATATGAAGACGAAGCAAAATGTGGGAATATTTCCATATCCACTAAATGTCTAAAGGAGTGGCAGACAACAATGAAGCGAAGACGGTTGCATGGACGAATATGTGGAAAAGTTGGCGTTTAGAAGCTCATATTTCATTGAAGTGCTATTGCGGTAGACGTAAATCTCGACGAAGGGATCGATGCGAAAACGGCGAAAAAGTATTCCTGCAAGAATCTTTTTTTTTGCGTTGGCTATTCATTGTAAGCAAACTGAGAAAAAACTTTTATCGTCTTTTGTTATGAAGTTAGTTATAGTTTTACATGAATGTGTATTTGTTGTAACTTTTTTTTTTTGTTACTTCGCATCGACGATATTTTATTCAATCAGGGCGTGTGCTTGAATTTAAGAATGTTCATTAATTGAAGAGTCTAAAATTTCTGGAGCTCCTCTAACCATAGTATCTTCTCATCAAAGGGAATCGGATGAAGGTATCAAAAACTAGTTTTACTTGACCAGTGCAGAGCATCATTCGAGGGAAATGGTGTTAATTTATAAACGATGACCAATTGGAGTGTTCGCACGATTTTTTGCCAAGAAAGCCATGTACTTTATCATTGCTTCACGAAAATTCCGCCTTATAAATTGAAGAAAAATGAAGCTCGATAGTAATTGAGTGATTTACAGAGTTGAGATTTCAAAGTTTATAGATAGTCTTCGCAAGAAATACCACAATAAATGGATGGCCGTTGCAAAATTTCGTTGAAAAATCGGGCCAACGTTGAGGTAAAGTGCACTATAAAGTTGAATGAGGTGAGATTCACGCTTTTCTTCCGGCTGCATCACTGTTGCTTGAATTATTCGAAAGAAATTTGTTGTAGAAAGGTCTGGATGCAGTGTCCTCCTTAGGAGTCTTCGTTATGAGCAGGAAATTCCTTATTTTCGAAGTAAAGAGTTCCTTGTTTATCCTTTCAGCTCTTCTGTTTGTGATGATGTATGATCGGTCAGATGTCGTGGACATTGGCGGAAAATCTTCTTGAATGAGTGGAAAAATATTCTTTAAACATTGGAGAGGCCAACGTTTCTAGTTTTAGCTTCTATGCTTTTTTCCCGATCATTTTCAAAGTTCTTTTTTTTTTGACTAGAACGTTTATTATTTGCGTCCTCATTGTGAATCTATTTCTTATTGTTCTTCAATTGTTTCATTCGATCTAAGGTAACCTTCATGGTTAGTAATTATTCAGTCACACCAACAGCTATTCAAAATGGTCTTCTATTTGTCTCTTCTCTTCATCAAATTTTTACTTCTGTGTTCGTTTCACTTCGTAGAAACTACTTCCTTCTTTTAGTTATAAGCAAATTTTTGAACTGAGCAGTCCATGTCTCCTGCATTCCACGATTTATTCTAACTTTGACTTCCAATGCCACCTTTCATTCTTCTTTCCTACCGAGTGTTATCATCTCCCATTCCGCTGAGGGTCTGTTAATATCTCACTCGGCTATGGCAGTGGTGTTGTGGGTTTCATTTGAACTGCTTCTAGTTGCTTATTCTTAATTGGCTAACGATTTGCCGTTGTTGATGGAATAAACCTAGATAAAATGCGATTCCATTGCTTGGACAAAGTTCCACGCTATCATTGTAACAAATAGTTTTCATGGAATTTCGGTTATGAACAGAAATTTTGGTTGACTTTTACTAATCGAAAAGCATCAGTAAGTGGTTTTTATTAGTTCTGACTCAGCTCGGTTTTTACTTGAATTTTTTTCGGTCGCTTGTCGGAAGAGTTTTTGTGGAACTTGGCAAGTTTTAACCACAGTTGAGCAATATTGATTCTTCCGTCCGCATCAGATTTTCCACCTTTAATATTAGTGATCATTTTTACTTCAATTCTTTTCTATCAGCAGTTGATTCGCTTTTTATTCCTTTCATAACAACTGCGTCATATGCTTTACTATCCTTATAAAGGATGTTTACTGGGTGAAAATTTCGTTTACCCCCCATGGTTCTTTTTGTTCGATATTTTGAATGCAGTCATAACTTCAAAATTTTATCATTAATATGCATAATATAAACAACATTATTATGATTCCATAACTACTTTCGCACGCAATCGACTAAATTTATAAGAAAAATATTATCGAAGATTTCATCACCTCATTGTCAACAAATCAATTGATGTATTTCATTGATTAGAATTTGTTAAATCTTTTATTTGTGCTCATCCAATTATTTCAACATATAATCATATTCCTTTGTATATTTGCTAATTTAATTTCTTTTTTGAAATCACTATCGTTAAAGTTTATGAATTACATGCTAAGAAAATATTGGAAAATCTTGTTCTATAATTAAATATGGTTTTGGTTGCAGTATCAGGAAGTTTATCGCCCAAAAAGTTGCACTTGCGATTTTATATTTTACTTGCGATTTTCAGGATTGCACTGGTGGCGCCACTTTAAAAGCAAAAAGCCTAGAAAGAAGACCATAACAAGAGCACAGAAAAAAAAAATGATTTTGTTGCAGCATGGTTAACGAACGTTCCCTTTAAAAGATATTCTAATTTTTGTGGTAGTAATTTGCTGCAAATGCTATTGACTCATAATTTAGCTAGTGCTATGTTAGCAAGAGCTGCGCTAGAATGATATCCTTCACGGCTTCAAATCGTTCGTGATTAAAGTTTTTTTCGCATATAAAATCGAAATAATCCTTTCCTTATTCTGAGCTAATTTTTTCAATTAAATGCTTTCTTATTTGAATTTTGGAACGTAATATAATTTTTTTGTTCCAAAACTCAATGAGACTTTGCCTCTAAGCATAAAGAAAAAGTATTATTAGTCCTCTCAATGTTTATTAAAGAAAATCCCTTTCTTCCTAATAGAATATGTAATAAAACAACCTCAAAATTGCAAGAAGGTTTATGAGAGTTTTATTTTTGCACCATCATAATTATTGACTCACTTCAATAGCAATGTTTTTTGTTTTTTTTTTGTTTTTTATTTGTTATTTTTTTGTTTTTCGTTTGTTTTTTTTTTTTTTGGGAGACAAGCGCCACTGAGGCATTGAGCTAAATATTCTCGTTCCACATTATTATGCTGATTGAGAAAATTAAGATTCCAACAAACTTAATTGTTTTACAACAAACGCTAAGAATCATGTTTATTAAAGTCATACCAATAGTTGAATGAAGCACAAAATTCTATTCCGCATTCTATTCGAACATGAAACGATTACGCGATATAAGCAAGTGGTTCTTTATGGATAAACTTCCTCTCAACGATTGTTACAATAAAAAGTGCGAAAGCGACAGCGAAAGATTTTTTGTGACACCCGGTTTATGAATTTCCAGCTGCCTAGTAATCGAGTGACAATTTTGCTTGTAAGGTGTTTTCCTAGAGAACGGCTTCACCTCGGAATGTTCAGCTAAGAATTCGTTTTGATTTGTGTTTAAAGGGTTGTATCTCAAAGCTTGATTATCACATTTCGTGGTGCAGTTAAACGTGCAAAACTGGATCACCAGGTGATTAACTCGTGGGAAGCTGGGTTTACGAAGGCTGCATATAGCATATGAGGTCAAAATTCTCTCACCCTAACTTTTGCGATTCGTTTTTTCCAAACATTTAGTAAATTGGCGTGTGTAAATGCCAACAAAAAGAGTTTGCTCCCTTAAAAAGTTGTTTCTCTTTGAAATTTATCCGAGAAAGTTCTTAAAAAAGCATCTATTGAATTAAAACCTTAATTTATGTTTTTTAAGTAATTATTTTTGCGAATTAACTAAATCGCAAATGAATAATTTTTTCATGCTTTTGAAATAAAGATATGCATTTGCTAAATATATAAGGCAAATTTTCGCAATTGAAATTCGCATGCGATTTCATCAAGCAATGACGATAACTTCTGTGAAGGAACTTCTCAATATTCCAGTAAAATATTTAGTGTGCTGAGTTTATAAAAAGAAACCTGCGATTTGAATAGTGCTGTGAATGATTTTGTTGATTGAATACATAATCAAATATTCTTCAATGTTTATTGGAATGTTATATTCAGCTAATGTTAGCAATCTTAAGCACTCAGCTGATGCTATGATACTAGTGAGAATTTATGGTGATATATAATTTTGAATATTATATCTCATATTCATATAAAAATCATTAATTTATAATAAGCAATAGATTTGCGTCAATGTATACAATCGAAGAGACAGGTGATTTTACACCTACGATTGATCAGTTCACTAGCAAATTATAACTATTTCAACTGCAATTGCCATTATTTATTATGAGTGCTCTTTCTTTTTTCTTTCTTTTTTTTTTTACCCGCCTAGTGTGTTGGATCCAAAGAAATACTCACTTTTCTTCAGTATTTCACGATATTGGACAATTTGCCATCAAAATTAATCATATTCTTGATATTTTATTGAATAATAAAATCTGCTTGTTATTCATTCACTAGCTCAACGTTCATGATCATCGCGAAATATATTCAATGTAAATATATAACTCTACCATCCAAGTTAATTCATTTTGCTCAAATGTGTGTGTGTGTTTTTTTTTTGCACACATTTTCCATGAAGGTGCTGATGTTTTTGTTGATTTATAAGGCATTATTCGATTGTTGAATATTTCTGTTTGAATTTTAATATGCATAATGCAAACTTCTAAAAGAGAAGCTTCTGCCACGTTCAATAATGGTTCCTCACTATGCTGTTGAGCAACAGTTGAGTAGTTATATTCAACTAAATAATTTAATACGATTCAAACAGTGATTTAAATAATAGTGTATGATAAAAGCATAGGAAAAAAAACCTTATCTCTTCACATGAGCAATTTGCATGACGCGATCTAGTCGATAAAAATATCGGATAGAGCTTTTCTACATATATGTCAAACCTTTCAAATATATTTTTCAATGCTTTTTTTCAGCGTACTTTTCCAAACATACCTACCTTTTCGTTTGAATTCAAAATTCCCTTCCATGCCTCAAGTTGAAAGTATTTTTAGACAGCTTCAACCTCAAAGTTTCTCTTCCAGAGTGAATTCAATTCTAAACCACAAGCAGAACTTAATAATAACAAGTTGCCCACTTATGCATTAGCACCAATCGTATAGCCGCTTCCATAGTGACCGTTTGAAGGCGTCTTTGCAGATTTAAGTAATTTATTGTTCGCTATGTGGAGATTTGACACGGCATTCTCACAGTTCATTTTCGTTCATTTGGTATCCTCTCTCTCCCTCTCTACCCCCCACCCCCCTCCCTCCTCCCCACATTTGTCCGCTCTAGTAGGTGCTTTCTTTTTCTATATAGATGTTCTTCCGTTCGGAAAATTCAGTTGAACAAAGATGAAAATTCAAAGAAGATTAGTGTCGTTAATCATTTTGGCTATATTTCCTTTCATTTCGCAACCGTCGAAAACTCTCTTCTCTTCGCAGAAATATTTTCACCTTTGAGAGCAACAAAAATCCATCAAAATCGACATGAAAATTTTCAGTTGTTTCTGCTATTTTATCGGTATTTCTTTTAGGTTAAGCGGCGGAGATTGCGCACTCTCACTAGTGGTAGGCTGCGAGATGTGAACGATTGTTTTCCGAACTGGAACAGGAAGTAGCCAGATACAAACATACATACACATACTCAAATCACACACCACCTACGCACACAACACATACCGTGTGCTATCCACCACAGACATATGCAAACATCCACATACCCATACCCATACCTGATATAGCTACAGCCCTAAGCGGGTACCTTATTAACTCGAGGAAATCATTCACCCAAAGAAAAGTTTATTTTTAATTATTTGATGGGCACAAAATTCCCACTACCAGTAGCATCATTAACGACTGCTCAGATCGGTTCAATATGATCGGATTTGGTAAAATGCCGCAATCGCTTATGTTGTGGATTATCTCTGTATGAGAGGCTTTAAGCTATCGTGACGATACTCAATTGCGTGTTTTAGTATTAATGCATCATGCGGCTTCTCTGAACGCTACTTGGACTAATTTTCCTACTTTGCTGTAAATATGAACGTATTCACAGAAGTAATTTACCCATGCTTATTTTATTTTTAGATTTTGAATACTATGCGAAAAGTATTATAAATCTTATACAAACTCAAAGAAATTTTTAGCAACATGAATCCTCTGCATTGGGATTCTTAAATATTAGTATTTCCCTCTATGAAACGCTCATGCAGTTAAGGGTGGAATCATGAAACTCTTCTCGAAAATTGTCCTTCAGACTTTTCGTTTCAATCGGGGTTCCATCGAGAATAACTGTACTAGCTGTTACACGTTTTACTAGCCAGACGGCTGTAATACATCTTACCACTCATTCATACGTTCAATTTTCCGGTCAGCCGGTTTTCCTTCATTATTTGTACTTGTATAATCTCCACCGGAATCATTCTGATGTGTCTCATTTGGTCACCGAAATTCTGTAAGTGAATTCCAAAGTTTTTAATTATTAATAAATTCTGGAAAAAACTGAAACTTATAGGTGTCCGTTGCACCTGTTGATCTTTCGATCAGCTCGACGCCTTCTTTGATATCGTTCAGCGATCGTGTCATCGAACAAATCCAACAGATGATCTCCTATTTACTCAACGGCTATTTGACCGCTCTTTGCGTTACAACAGGATTTCTTCTCAATATTTTCTGCATATTCGTGTTTTTAAGATGTCGACGTGGTAGTACACCCGTTATACAATACTATTTGGTCAGTTTTGATTTATACTTCTCATCTAATGCTATATAATCGGTTACAATTATTGATTTAATATGATACAAATAAATGAATACAAACCTCTTAAAACTAAACAAAAATTGAGTATCTTTATACCAATGAACACTGATGCATTTCCACTCACTGTGTAATTTCGAAATCATTGCTAGAATATGATCTATTCTTTTCCATTCGATGTTCACGATCCACTTATATTATTCGTATTATATTGGGAAACTACTTTTTTTCTCCAATACAGTAAACTTGTGGATTTTCCAAAACCAATACGGTAAACTTGAGGATATTCCAAAAAAAAATCTGCTTTGTTTGTTGATTTGCGCCCACTAACTTATTCCTCAATTACTCGTCTCGATTTCCTCGTTTTATAGGTAAACATGAATTATTGAATAATCAGATTCGTTGGTGTTTATAGAGAATAAATGTGGCCATAACTGAATTCCTTATCTTTTCCATTTAAAAATATTTACTATTAGCAAGAATTATGAAACATTATATTCAAGCAGCTTAGCGCTAAGCATTTCTATCATTTAGAGCAAAGTCATTGATGAAAATATATGAAATGCTGCCATGATTCAGGAGGCCAAAAAAAAATAGGACGGTTGCATCTTGGAGAGCTTCATAACGAAATAATAGATCTATTGAAACAATGCGCATATCAAATGCGTTTTTTTTTCAAATTTTAAAAACCACCTTGTCATGCAGCAAAACAAACCTATAAGCAAAATTGATTTCCATTTGAAGAAGAAAAAAACTTTAAAGCATAGATGTGTTGTTCAGAAAGTGGAATGTATGAATTATTGAAAGTATTTGGTAAGTTGTTGATGCATTCGTAAATCGTTACTTGCTATTGGAATTGACCAGTTGAGCCATAAATAATTTCGTGGATTGCTTCGATTCAATTTATCAACACAACGGCAATCAATTCTTTAGTGAAATAATGAAAGTGCAGTTTTTCACTCATATTCTTTTCAGCGCAATCAAATATTTCTTCATTTAATAATAAATATATATTGCATTTGCAGATTATTTCCGTAATCCGAAATGTTTATGTCTATGAAAAGCGATTCAATAATCATTCTATCATTAATGAAATAGAAAAATCTCAGAAATTAATCTCTGAAATTCTCATAGCCTTTATTACTTCTTCAAATATTTATCATTATAACTAGGAAAATTGCGGTGTAATAAGGTGATATTTCATTTTTTTTTCTCACAAGGAAATTGAGGCACTCATATCAACAACAAACTATTAATGAGGAATCCAACGGGAAAAGCTGTTGTATCAATACAAATAGAGAAGCTTGTTAGAGAGAATCGCATAAAATGTACTTTTTGCATAAAAATCTGCAAAATACTACCTATAAATTTTTATTCGCCCTTTAATTAAAACAATTCCGCTATTAAAAAATTCACTTCTTGCAACCTGATCGATGCAAACCAAAAAATGAGACCGGATATAATGCATACAAATTTTCGACGGCTGCAAATTCCCGTAGTTCCTTTCGAATTTGATAGATCGGCGTGAAATATGGTTGGTATACGGTGTTACTCATTTATTTCAATGGTTTCCGAGTTGAAATAAGAAGCCATATAGATGGTCGAACACAAGCATACGCAAGTGCTTGCTTTTGAACAGGCAATCTGCAAAAGGGAATAATAATACATGAGATTCTGGCACTTACGTCATTTGCGATTAAAAAAAATTAGAAACCCGCAAAAAATTGCAAGTCTAATAATACATTTCTTTTTTTGGTCGACTGTTTCGGATGCAAGTGAATAAATGAGTGTCGTATGTGTCCGTTTTCACTGGCCGTCGAGTATCCGACTGTGAAAATAACTCAAATTTGCAAGTCGTTGCAACTGGTCATTACGTGTATCTGTATCCGTATGCATATGCACTCGCTAATACAACCCATACGGGTTCTGTATGGATCGTCCTTACACTTACCGTTGACCGCTATTTAGCGTTGTGCAAGCCTCTTACTCATCGAGCTGTCGGCAAACGAAGGTATGCATTGAATTACTTAATTTCCAAGATATTCCACAAATAATCTACTCTTCCCTCTTGAAATAGTCTCATTTAATCTTATAGTGCAATAGCATTATAACTTCCCTTAATATTCTTTACGTTGTGAAGGTAAATCTTCATATAATTAGTAACATATAATTAGTAATATCCATCATCTAGTTGAGTTTATGAATTTATATCTCAACTTCCAATTTCAGAAACCTAATCAGATTGAACTCTTATCGTTACTCGCATCATTTTCATATACAAATTAAATGATTTAGCTATTTCTTGCAGCAGCTAGCTTCATCTGTGTTATAACTAAATTTAACTCATTTGTAACACTTAACAATGTGTTTTCCTACCTCCATATATACCTGAACTTCGTGAAACGTTCCTAATTCTTGAAATACTTTAGTGATTTATCGTTATTTAAGTGAACTTCTTGCTGCACGAACATTGTTCAAAGAAATTCGATGCTATTTTCTTTGCCATTAATTTAGATACGTTGAGTACACAATTATACACGCATTTTTTTAGCATATGATATTGAAATGAAAATTGAAGAACAAATTTATAATATTTGCTTCTTGATTCCTTTTTTCTATCTTTATTGCAAGATACAAAATAGGAATTGAAGAAAATTACGTGATTTTTAATCGTTTACTATGCATCATTCAATAGTAACTTTCATTTAGTGTTTATTCAATGCAGCATCAGAGCAATTCATTCATAATGATTGTTGAATTTCGTTAAGTGAAAACCATTCGCATTCATTAGTTGAAAAAATCCGTCAGCAATGAAACGATTTTTCGATGTTTTTCATTTATAGCTTATAGCTTTCCTCTAACTCTCCATTCAATATTAGGATATACATTGTCACTCCAACAACTATAGCACCAAGCAAACAACTTATCCCAAATATTTGAACTTAATAGGAAATGATGAATTTTGCAGTCGTGTGAAACGTCTTATGATTGCCGTATCGCTTATGGCAGTAATCTTCTCGCTA
The DNA here is from genome assembly GCA_006503575.1 of Baylisascaris schroederi. Taxonomy (NCBI): domain Eukaryota; kingdom Metazoa; phylum Nematoda; class Chromadorea; order Rhabditida; family Ascarididae; genus Baylisascaris; species Baylisascaris schroederi. The sequence goes on along the minus strand of QEWY01002553.1, from coordinate 203,292 downwards.
CCAAGGTTCTTTGAAGTTCACGTCGTTCAACTATGCACTGCCGATCAATTGAACGCAAGCATCGTTTTCTGTACGCCAGCTATAAGTCGTACGAAGCTGCCTGAGGTATATTCATTATTATAGTAGATGCTGCCAGCAATATACAAATAACTTTAAAAGCTTTAATTCTTGATGTAGAGAAAACCTCAAAAATAGTTTAGAAGTTGGCATTCTCTAATTCAAAAAGACCACTAAGCAATTTCTATTTTATTATATTTAATATGCGTGAAAGAAATTGCTGCAGGCAGTATTCCGATCAATGAACTTTAGTTTTCACACAGTAATTGCAATTCAAAAGCAAAAAAAAGGCTAAAACACAAGCATTGAGTGCATTCTTGATTCCTCGTTGATGATTATTGTCGTCGTAAATGCAGCAATATGCTCGACGCTCAATTTCTACGATAGGAAAAACAGACATAAATGAATTCGACAGTGTCGTATGAAAATCACTAAGCACTTTGCATGCTTTTTGGATACTTATGGAGTGTTCAATTCCTTCAATCTATACTTGTGGATATTCCATATTGAATTATATATAGCTGCTAATTGATTCAGTCATGCGCATAGCGAATACATCAAAACTGCAGAGAATTTTTTTTTTAGAGTTTGATGATCGTTTGGCATTGACAAAGGTGAAGAAATTTCAAAAAATCATTTTAAAAAAAACCTCAGACGCATTCGTCTTTAATTAATAAAAAAACGCACTAAACAGGCCAAATAAACTTCATCGTGAGATAAACAGGAAAATGAAGCAGGAATTGCTATCAATTTGAAAAATCCTTTCCAGATTGTTTATTTGCCCATTATTGTTTACATTTGCAAACTGTAAGGCAGGCAAAAAAAAAGAAAAAGAAAGAAAAAGAAAAAGAAAGAAAGCGTTTTGCAGTCATTTCATTAATGAAAAAGCATGCTGCGAAGGGAAATTTTCCTCAAATTTTAAAGATAATAATAAGTTAGATTCTTCAATGTTTGCTGAGAAAACAATAATTGCATATTCACGAAGTAGTACTGGATTTCCTTCTCAATAGGTTGCCCAGAATGTGGTATATTTGGCCTAGTTCTTCAACTTTTAAAGGGATCTTTTTTTTCGAAAGATTCTTCAACTTTTAAAGGGATCTTTTTTTTCGAAAGAGTTTTCAACTTTCCAACTTTTGATAAGATAAGCCTTCTATTTAAGGTAGGCTTTCCTCTGTAGGGAGTCATCCATTCAACGCGGTCTATTTGAAATATATACCTTATTCATTTTATATATTGAGTAATATACTGAGTATATATTGAGTAATGAAAGCGATAAATTCATCGGTGCAAACAATCCTCTAAGAAGGTACTTATTGCCAGTTGTCTGTCTCCATAACACCATCATGATCAAAGCGTCCCTGATCTAGTTTCATAATCAATAACGTAGGTTGCCTGCCTTGTTTTGTACTTTCAAAAATATTGTTAGCTTTTAGTATATAATATATAGTGGTATTCAAATATAAGCGCTCTTTCAGAATCAGACATATTGGGGCATCTATCATATAGTGCTTGCAATGCTCTTCGTTACATTAGTACCATGTTTATTGCTTTTTGCACTAACGCTAACAATCTCGTTAGCACTACGACGTGCAATACTTAAAAGAAAAACTCTATGCGCACCTAACGCCGAATTGGATCGACGAAATAGGAAAATTCCTACACGGTAATCTTCTTAATTATTTTCACATTTAGATTCGATAGGATTTAAGGAAAAATTGTGTAATTGATGGTTTGAACGGATGGATAGGATCTATGATTCATATATAGTACTGTGATTTATTCGATGCTGATCAAGTTTTCTTGAACGAATAACACTTAGATGACAATGTTACACTCATATGAGTAACGAATATTACTTTATAATAGTTACCACAACTTCGAATATTACTTTGTACTGGTTAACTTAAGTTCTTCGAACGCATCAGTAATAGAATGAACATCTAAAAAGGTTTCCTTGCGATGATCTTCACAACTTTTTCATTCCATATTAAATCAAATATGGATTGTCATTAAGACTCTGTAGATATTAGGTGAACATTTCTAAATGGTGACTTGGGAATAGAACCAACCAAGGTGAAATGAGAATCCTCAGTAATATTTATGAAATACAAATCAAAAAAATTTCCATCCGTTGAACATTGCAATATGCAAAAAATGCAGAACATTTTTTGCAAAATTATCAGCTTTTTATTCGTAGTGCATCATGAAACTTAGTGAAGATAATAGCGGAACTAATGATGATGATCCACTCAAAGAAATATATTGTTGTATACAGTATACATTAATGAGATGAAAATACAAATATCGTATTTTTGCTTCTAATAATAGAATTGTACTCATTAATAAAATTGCCTATAGAAATTTATTGCTGAAATTTATCGCCGTATTAAATATTTAGAAGTACCAATCATGAAGGAAGTGAAAATTCATTTGCACTTCAAAAGAGAACACATTCCTCAAGGATTTTCGATCTAAAAGTGCACATTTCACTTGCAGCAAATAAACAATGAAACATATCATCGATAATTAGTGTTTGCAAACATAAATCCAAAGAATGAGATTAACCAACGATAGGAAGACAAAAATTAGAAGGGAAATTAACTTATAAAAATTCTACATATTACTTTCTGAAACCAGTCTACGTTCATTGATCAAATGAAAATTTCATCATTCAGAATATTTTTGAGTTATTGGCATAAATCGAATCGAACGTAATTCTTAGAAAACACTTCTGAGTTGTTTGATTTTATTTTTTATTTTTATTTTATTTAAAATAATATAATGGCTTTCATTTCAGATAGTTGGTAATTATACATTTATGAGTTCACCATTGGCAACGTTATTCGTCGATTTTAGTAATTTTTTACTCGTTTTGAATTGCTCGACCAACTTCTGGGTGTTTATCATTTGGGGTAAACGATTTAGGCGCTCATGCAGGCAACTTTTAACGAGTACTCCATTGGGTAACGCATTCTATAAATGGACAAAACTCGGAAGCGATCAGGTTTATAAATCATTTCATTCAAATATTTCATATAAAATCTTTCATCAAGTAATATTATCCACTTTGAAATATTTAATGCTCATACATATCATTTTTCTAATTTTCTAAATAAATACCAATCGAGGAGTTAGTTTTCATAAAGTTTTCCATCATTTTAACTATTCAACTGAGATTTCAAAGAATTGCAATAAAAATGAAGCAATAAAAGTAGAAGGAATTTTTTTTTCAGAAGCTTTATTCGATTTTAGTGCATGGACGTACGCTACCATCTTTTTTGTTCGTTTCCTATATTCTTGTCATATATTAAGGCCTAATTTCTTGAATGCATTGACGAGGAACATTGTCTGGCTTCAAAAAAAAAATCAGTCGACGAGACTAATCAAGAGTAATATTAGTTAGAAATAAAATCATCAATGCCTTAAGGCTGAATTATCAAAAAAACCAATTGTATGTGTTTGTGTAATCATCCCATACGAATAGAAATCTTTCTACAAACTCACATTTTTTATAGTATGCATATCTTTGCTCAATAAGATTTACAGTATGCATATCTTTACTCAATAAGATTTACAGTATGCATATCTTTGCTCAATAATTTGTAGGAAATGGTTACAACATGTAATCTACAATCAAGCTACACGATGATGGTGAATACATGTGCAAAAATGAATGGCGTTTGTGGATATGGTAGTGATGGGAACCCGTATCCATTCCGGAATAAACGAAAAAGGTTCGTTCCTTAAGCTACTTCCAAGAGACGTAAATTTCTTTTCAACGTATCATCTCTTTGGATAGTTTTTCACTATAAAGAAATTCATATCGATAATGGCAAATTGTTTTTTCACTCAACAAAACAAAAAATCTTTTCTCAAATTATTGAGTATAACTTGCAATAATCATTCATTATCGTTCATGACAAACGGCTGTCGCATTCATGATAATTTCTCTAAAATCCTTCTTTGCAATATTTCTTCGATCAATCTTTACTCATAAGACGAAAGAGCTCCACTGAAAAAAAAAGCAACCATTATTGAGATGTATATTTTAATTTGTATTGGCAAATCTTATTAAAAAACAAATATTTAGCAACTTGTTCCCTTATATACGGTGGTATCTAATACGAACTTATGATGTATTTTTTTTCTTTCAGTGCCCTCGAATCGGCGATTACAATTATTCCCAGTGAGCACACTCGTTTGACTATACCATATCGTCATGGTGCATCATGTCAATGGGATGAGTACGATCGTGCCAAAATGCTTGCTGTACTTGCTAAACAAAACAAACGTAATCTTGCATAATTCGAACCATCGTTATTAATGCATCACCTCTAAGAAAATTCAGCTAATTTGCAAGGTTAAATTGTTTCCGACGAGTCAATGCTGTTAAATATGTATTTTTTTATGTTAACATTGCCCATCAATCATCGTTTTGCTTTAGGATATGAACAATCGGTGATATATACTCTAATTTACATATATTCCAGAATATATACCCTCCGCATGAAAGGCTATTGCACTTTTGACGAAATCAGAATATTACAGCATAAACCCTACCTTTCCATTTCCTTTCCTTTTTCTTGCTTTTCCAAATTTAATTTTTTTTCTCAAAAATTTGCTCCATTTTTTCTCCTTCAGGGATCGTTGATCCACTTATGTTCCAATGGTGCTACAATAATTGTAAATATATTGACTCACAGAGACTTAGAAATGTTGTTTCAACAATATTTTAAAATATTTTCCTAGATATTCAGTACAAAATTCCTTATGCACTTCTGCAAACTTCTATTTGCAAAACGCTTTATGAGGAGGTTGCATTTTACCTATGTATTATCCTTTTGTCCATATCTTTCTGTCCATGCGGTTATCTTTCTGTCCATGTGGTAGCCTGACCTCAACAACAGTTAATCTAAAATTTCTCGCACACCGTGTACATCGTAGGTCTGTTCCCTTCTTTTTTTTTTTCAAGGTTGCCCATCACGTTGGAGAACAGCAATAGATAAGCCTAAAATGTTATATTCCTTCCGATACCGATCGAGGTGAATTCCATGCCGAACATAAATCTTTCGCAGGAGAATTGGCTTGTACAATCGGGTCAATCAAAATGTGAACAACATGAATTCGCTTACCTATGTAATTGTTATTGACTTAGGAAACTTGTTCGTTTAACAAGCACAGCGTAAAGCTCTATTGGCCCGTTTCTTTCATTTATTTACTTTGCGGAAATTTAATACTCTCGATGGTTATTTCTGGTGCGAGAAGATCGGTAGATTCTTGAAATTATAGAAAAAATTAGATAGTCTTCCTGTCTGATTTCTTATCTGATTAAGTTCATAATAAAAAGGCACTCAAACAACGTGAACCAGAAAAATGTAATGTAAACTATAGAGATAGCTTCCTTATAACCCATTATCGCTTTCCTTGGAGCAAATTTTTTTTTTTTCATTTGCGATTTAATTTGTGTTATTCGTTATATATCCTTTCACTCGTAATCTTTCATCAACTTTCATTCCATTTTCGCCTTTCCAAATGCAATAAACAAAAGGTGAAAAAGTATACCTTTTTTGAGTAGTCTTCTACAGATGGATGGTGAAGGGGAATAAAATACAATTTTTTATCATTACTCATCCAGAATTCGTTCAAAAATATTTTTTTCTTTCTTTTTTAGTGACAAAATCCACATAAATATGAACGCCATAATGGACACAAGTTTGTGGAGATTTTTTTTTTCTTTTAGGATGAAATTTTTATGTTGACTAGTTGGCGTAGTATATTTGCCACACGAATTAATCGTACAATACGGGTTGTATTTGTATCGATTGTCTTCGTTCTTTTTTTTCTTTTTTTTTGATTTCATGTCTTTTTATGTCATATCATTATATATTGGTATGCATCTTTAAGCGCTACTATGTACTATATTTATTATAAGCAAAAGTATTTCACTCTGATGTATAGTAAATTGAAATGATCTCAATATACAACATTTCAAACAAACAAAGAATGTGCAATATAAAATTTCTATATAATTGTTAGATGACCGTAGATCAATATTCAATTTATGAAGATTTCTTGAAGTATAAAGAAAACTTTTCCCTTACCTAAAATTTTCGTCCTTTCAGAACTTATGAAGTGAAGCCATATTGCCTTCGCAAGATATCGTTCTTATCAAATCATCTACAACATTGAGAAAATTGCTGCGGGCAATACAATTTAAGACGATATTATTCTTAACATTGTTGATAACTTCATAGTATGTCTGATTATAGTCTGAGGATAGATGCTCAATTCGGCTATGACCAATTTACCATTTTCATATGACGATCATTTTCATATATACTGCGCGAATTTTTCAAGAATTTCCACGATGGTCTGAGACTTCATTATACTCGATTATTCCACAACTAAAATCGAAAAGACTCTGAAAAAGCTCCGTTGATGCATTTGTTATAGTTTAGCTCTCCCTTAGAATGTTCAAGGACCTATTCCTACGTAATCACTATGGGATAGCTGTGATGAGCCTTAACCACGTTCACTATAAAAAACGCATATATACTTTGGTGACGAGACGTTTTCTAATACATATATCTTCGTTAATTTTATTTTAATTTCTAGCCGATGTTTCATCCCTATTGATAGGATCCTTGAAATTTTCTGATTGCTTTTTGTTGCCTTTCATCTAAGTCCTCCGACATATTCTCGGCACTTCAACACCACTTTAGAGAAATCTGCTCACGTATAAGAAATTATTGCCAACACCTGACCAAAGATGTGTCCCTCAGGTGCAATTATATGCTCTCGGCCAAATATAATTGGGTCAATTCTCACTTTATTTGCTATTTAGACGATTCAATAATCGCAACACCAACATATTTAATGGCCATTTATTAACCGTTATTTGCACTGAATTTCCGCTTTAATACTGAACCAACAGAAGGCTCATAAAATCCGATAATTCATATCTCCTCATGAATTCCATTTGTTACTCTCTCTCTTCCCTTTTACGCCCTCTCCAGATCAGAACTTCAATAGGTAATTGCAACTGCTTCGTATATATATATATATATATATATATAAAAAAAATCACACTCATTAAAAATGTTTTATTTTTTTGAAAGAATTTTCGACAAAGGAATTTTTTTTTGACCAGAAAAGTGATATATTCTTTACAGAAATTTATGCATTAAAAGAATCGCTTTATTCAATGCATAAAATAGTCACTAATTTCAATCCTCATAAGCATGAATAAGCGAATAAATATATATTTCACGAAAAGAGGAACAAATCCGAAAACGCAATAGCAATTGAGGTGTTATCGATCATATTTTCTTATATTTCCGAATACCTTCCGTCATATATCGTTATATTTGTCAATCATATTCGTTTATCCACTTGAAGCGATTATCCGATTAGTTACTTCGCTCTTTGACGTCAGAATACATTCATTATCACTAAAAAATTTTAGTGATTATCGAAGGGTACTTACTAAATTTACACACAAATATAACTTCATATTAATCTTTTACGACATTAGAACTACTGAAATATCGCATTGCAAATAACGTTCTGAAATAATGCTACCTAATATAATTGATTTTTGCACTTAATGGTGAGTACGGTTCTGTGTGGAATGCATTCCCGAAAAAATGCCGTACGATAGGAAAATTTATCGAAAATAATTTGAATGAAAACCTCTATAGTAATGAAGTGATAGAGATTATGAACGAGTGTTATTTATAGATATTTTTCCATTGAAATAGCATCAAGCAACATTTCTTTAGGCAACGAATTTTATGAAGCATTTACTGTGTGTTATAAAAAAAAATATATGCAATCTATTTTTTCATTACACAGGTCAAGCATATGCTACACTAGCAAGCATCATACTAAACAATAAACTATTCGAACAATGAAATTGGAAATCCAGCAAAGATATTCTTAATATATGGCTCCAATGAGTTTCTACGAATATACACACGAGAAGTATGAAGGAAACTTGGTGGTGATATGTACATCGACTTGAAAAACATCAATAAAGATAAGTACGAAAAAAGTTGCCTTCATTTTACAACTGGTCAGTTGTGGTCACAAGGAAAACAAATCATATTTAGATAATTTTAATGAACGATTAGGCTAGTCGGAATATGAACGCAATATTCCGCATGCTTAATTATTTGTTGTGAATATATGAAACCGGTTGTTTAAATTAAATTGATGCAGAAGTGATATGCGCTTCTAACTGCTACAACCTATACCACTATTTCTTTTTTGCTAGGCTTTGTAATATAAGACGATCACCATATTTTCCCCATTATTTAGACAGAGAGAAGACGGTGAATGGATACTGTGGGAGTGGATACTGTGGAAGAGAAGGTCGCTTACCGTATTCTAGTTTTTGAAAGTTTCTCATTATCCGCTTTGCATAATTTCCAATCGGTTTCATTTTCTGAAGCATCGGTGAAACGAGCCGAAGTACGTCCAGTTGTTCCGATCACCGACTAAAAATATGAATCATATGTCATATAATCCCTTCGAATAGCTCATCAATCGAAGCACTAAATATTCTTTCAACCAATTGATCAATTCAGTTATCTTTCAGTGTGCTACTATTTTATCGAGTAACTTTTGATAGGTGCATGGATTGTAATGTTACTAAATGATAGCAACACGATATGTTATATCAGAGAATAATAGCTTCATAATTTGTGGATATAAAATCAATTTCAATCTTGTAATAGGGCGGCGACTCAAAGTTGAGAACGAAGAAGAATTAATCCAATAACAAATAGCTGAGGTTCGAGATACTTGGCATATTCATTGAATTTGAATTGTTGTATAGATAAACGGTTTGATTTAATATCGAACATCTCGTTGTATTTGTCTAGCCCTTACATCAACCCCAAGATATCTGGCATGTTCAGACCATAAGATGCTATTCATGTATCTGCTCCATCTATACACTTAAGATCCATCGTGGATATTAAAGCTATTTTAAAAGGAAAGACAACGATATAAGCACTTCCGGTATAATTTCATTCACACAATTCCGGATCTCTCCTAACACTGTTGACATCTTTTGATTCGAATTTAGACGCATCTTGAAGTTCATTTCCTCATGCTTTCACATTTTAACGTCATTACGAGTAACAGATTGGAATTTGAAACGTTTGATTGCAGAAAAAAAAAATTATTTCAGCTATATATGAAAATAAAACAAACCATATCACCATCATGTTTAGCAATGAACCTCAAAGTGATAGTATTGTTGAATAGCATTCGTTTACAAGTACCACGAAATCGATCACCCCAAATAAGAAAAACCCAAAAATTCGTTGAGGAATTGAGTACGACAAGAAAATTACTCAAATCGACTAATAAAGAGGTCATAGAAGAATCGGCGAACGCCTGTCCTCCAATCATCTGTAATAAATCATAATTACTATTCACTTATATTGCATACGTTTATTGTTATTGCATTTTTATAATCACACTTTTAATTCGCATCGGAAGCTAATTCATGCCAAAGAAATTTAAATGTTGTACAGGTGAGGGTACAATTTCCGTCATTATGCAAAGATGCGCATTTTTGATTACTTTAAGATAGAGTGGTGCATCCTGAAAAGAGACGAATTACGTTCTAGAAATAAACAAAAATTGGAAAAGTTGTACCCAAGAAGCAAGCGCCCATTTACATATAGCTGTATTAAAAATAACAAGCCAAACTTATTTTTTAGCGCTTTTGAAGATTTGATCACTTCAAAATAGCTAATAGCTGAAGTGCCATTTACGATCAAAAGCGGAAACTGTGTAGAGTCAGTTTTCTTGCGGGCTATTGGAAAATCCTCACCAAAGGACAGTATGAGAACACCGCATTCGTTCGTACGTAGTTTTTCTATGCTAACGTCTGTCACTAAAGTCTGTCACAAAGTCTGTCTGTCACAAAGTTTTTCTATGCTAACGACAAAAGCTAAGATGAAGAAACCGATGTGTGTAATCTGTTCCAGTATTATCAGTTAGAGCATCAGATTTCGAGAATATCCGATGACTGGAGTCACTGATTCCATAAACTTCGAAAAAAAACCCCCCAAATGAAGCTGTCGTCTACCGAAATTCAAGAATTCTCTACGGAATTTTTTTTTTCAAAGCTAACTGCATCTGTGATAAGCGCGAACTCAAAATAGTTTCATCAATAAGACAAAAATTCTGTTCCGACATACTTGCATATGGAATAAATTATTCGATGCGGATCAATGCAAGTAATCAATTCTGTCATCGTACTGCCACTGTAAACTTGCATTCGTCAAATGCATTATTACTACATGATGTCTATCACTTACCCGTCCGGCATTCTCACACCTAAGATCACTGCCATTAGAGTTGTGAAATTCGATGAGCCTAATCTATAGGGCTAATAAAGCTTCTCAGCTGACATTCAATCGAAAATTCTACGCTAAAAGCACTAAAAGTTTCTTGTCGTCAAGCAAATATGCTTAATATCTTTGAGATCGCATCAACGCATTCTTTCGCTTCGTATCAAGTCTGTCGAAATTCGAGACGAAACGTTCTACGACCTTCTCTTCCTACTATCCTAGTTTTTGATTTCGTAGAAGTGATCGTGTACGTAAATATTTCAAGCGAAATAATTTTTTGTTCGTTAGATCGGAAAATGTTTCGATCTCGCTTCCTTCCCGGCTATCATAGATAACTGCTTGAAATTTATAGTCCTATAACTTGACCACAAAAAAAAGCAATTACTTAGTTAATAAAGTTTGGTTGTTCTAAGAAAACGGTGCCATGCGTCACTAGTGAGTAGCTATCATAAGATCTCATGCTATTCGATAATTCGAATGCGAAGATGAAGCTGACCTGTTCGAGAACATCGATAACCGTTGGCAGTAAATCGGACAGTAAGAATTTTGAAATAACCAAAACAAGCATGATATTACATTTCCGTTCTGTCCTATAAATAGGTGATATTCATTGGCAATATTACAAATCGATTATTGAAAAAATGCTGAGAGAAAAAAACAGTTGAAAAATTCCTAAAAATTCATCAGTGCAAGAAAAAAATCTGTTCATTTCTTCGATATCACCTATCTCTTTCGATGAAAAAAAGAAAATTTTTTATCATGCGAAACTTTTTTCATTCAGCTTGCATTTTCTTCCATCGCATAATGTGTTACTTTTTCATAAGGCTATCAGGTACAGATAAGGTACCGTAGTCACTATCTGTATCTTTCCTCTTGTGGTTTGCTTTATTGTCCTTGCTTACATTGCACTTAGCAATGAAATGTCTAGTTGATAGAAGTAATGAGTACCAATATAATGACTAGCAAATATCTTACCTTGTACAAATGGATTTTTCATCACTCTCATGACATAAAGATCTACGCCGAATTACCGCTCGACGAAGAACAATCGAAATTCGTAGCGTTAATATCAGTAGCACTAAGCATGGTACCAAAGTGACAAATAACATCGCCAATACAATATGATAGACACCACAATAGATAACGTTCTGCAAATATCACAACGATATTAGTGATCGGTGATTTATTGATCGTATTGCTAAACAATATACCGTATCCTAAATGTGTATGCTTAGATGATACGACAATAGTAACAAGAACATAATGAACGTATACAAAAATCTGCGGCTTTATCGCCAGCTTCTGAAGCGTTACAGTTGCATAAATGCATCCAAGTGTATCCTCTTATTGGCAAATTCTCATCATAACCCTGTATATATGGCAGTTAAGTGTCCCCACTTCAACTGGTCATTTAACCTTAGCATTATTCTCGAGTTGTTTTCTACCGCACGGACTGGCATTCGCCTAATTTTTGTATTTCCAAACTATGAGGTACGATCAGTACGATCTTTCAAGCATGATTTCAAAGATTCGGTGTTATTTCGTGGCAGAGCCAACATAGTTTTCTTTACACTTCTTGATGGACGTATGCTTCAATATTCTTTCCTTTTAGAGGGTCGAACTCATTGCAGAAACGAAACATTGCAGCTAAAGTTGAATGAACACAGACCGTAGTCATATACCGGTTTCATTCCTGTCTCACCTTTCCTATTTCATGTTTCTTATCGAATTTGGGAGATAACATTAGAAGGAATGTTTCAATGGTCTGGAATGTTCCTCTTTAGTGCGTTGCCGATAACAAGAAAAGGGAGAGGTGGGAATGAATTTCCCATGTGGCTGCAATTGACGGAAATTTCGAAACGTCGTCAAATAAACAAATAGCCATCTAAAGCTTTCTTCCTAAAACAATTGCATTATGGTTTCTTTGTACGAGCTCTAATCAAATAAGATATACACATCACTCTACTTTATACACTTGTCGATTCAGAATCTGCAAAATAATTTTAAATAACAAGGTTGTGAAGCATACAATGAATGAAAGTGTGATATGCGCCTGGAATTTCACCCACTAGACCAATATGTTTCATAAATTGCCTGCAAATAAACAATTGTGCGTAATAAGGCATTTACAGTTTAACTGAGGTGGTCACTCATATGAACCTTCTACAAGGGACTTTTTTTACCAGCCGGTCGCTTTAAATCAAAAATCACGCGGACTGCAAAACGACTGTGAATTTCTAGGCGCTTTAAATGAATATAATTCCTTTCGAGTTCCTCAATCACTTGCTCACCTTTTAGTCTTTGGTCAGTTTAAAAGCGTATGGCGTTGCTATACGATCAAAATTTCATGATACACCGAAAAAAAAGATGAATTTACCTTTGCAAAATCGGTGCGAAGCACTCTCGGCGCACAAAGAGTGCCATTTATTATGTCGGTTAAATTATCGATAAAAATTTCATCGCATTCTTTGATTACGCGAACCTCAAAGAAACGAGGCACTGAGTAGAGCACCGCAACTGCTGACACCCCGAACATTAGCCTTTTTACACGCCTGCAAAATGCCTTATTGCCTTTTAAAAGAGGTCATGTAAACATAACAAAAGACCTCACAAAGAGGTCACGCTAATGGGTCACTGAACAAGCAACGAGTGCTTACAAATCAGATGCGAAATGAGCAGTAACTTTTGAGAGGTGGGGTATGTGGTCATCAGTGGTGGGTATGCTGGGAGTCTCAGGGCGACTCGTCAGTCGAGGTGATCATGCGCTCGTGGCGACGTGAGGATCAATACACGTTGAAGATTTCCAGAAAATCGCTCATCCCCAGGATTCATTGAGACTCGTAGCATCTTGCACTGAAATCCCGGCTCCATTCATCCTTAGTCATGATCGTGAAAGGAGCATTATGCCGCCGTGCCCTCATAATTATGAACTCTTAAGCAAAGATTATTTAATTTGAAAATGCATCTTTCCTCATACAAAAAAAAATGTTCCAATAGAGAAATTTCAGCACACATTGATGAAAACTGAAGTAAATCGGCTGAAATGTTTGTAAGTTTACAAAGAAATTCACAAGCATCTTGAAATTGCATCATTTCATCGACGAAAATTTGCTGCGAACAAAACATCTATCCTACTCTCGAAATCCCCGTATCGTGTGGATACTTGGTTGATGATGGCAACCGTATTCACGGGTATCGCTTCCGTGAATTTCAGTGAGTCATGCATGGTATTGGATGCAACAGTGAGAACAGTACTGAATTTAGTATCGAATTTGAAAGTGTTCCAAGGTGCTCAATGGCACTAAACTTCTATCGGCCCTATGCCAACGATAAAGAGTCGACAAGCAAACGGCAGTAAATTTGACATACTGGACTATACTGTACTTAACGAATCACATATTATTTACCGTTACTTTTTGGTACATTTAAGTTCACCTTTCATTCTTAGAATTCTATAAAATTGAAACGGCATTACATCCGAAATGAAAGCCATACCCTTTTTTAACGTTCACCATATGAGTGAGTGGTCTACAAAGTGCTAAATAACGATCAATTGTTAGCGTTAGCACAACCCAAATTGCTCCAATATGAGTAGCGTTTGCTAATGTATATACATATGGATATAAATAAACATAAAATCCTTTGGATATAACACGACCATAAATAAGCGTTGGTAAGCAATACATAACGAAAACATTGCATAGAAGAGCCGTTTGCCATACTGTTAGACATATCTGAAAATAATTCAACACAGAAATAATAAATCTGTACTTACCAACAATACAAGTTGACGGAAGAATTAATAAGGCAGAGAAGTTGAATACCGTCGTTATTTGAATAAAATTCTTTCATGATTCAAATAAATTAGCATCCTCTTATTGGATTGATGCAGAATCTATGCATATTGAAGAATTTCATTACCCAAATGCAATCAATCTGTAGAACAAAAACACGAGGCAAACGAAGGACTCAGAATCGAGTTGGTTGAATGAAAATTGTAAGAATAGTACTTGCAATTTCTTTATTCATCGATATATTGTTTATTTCCTTTAAAAACTTTCCAAGAAAGCATTTGGTTCGGCGAATAAGATCTGTAGGAGTCCTTTTTGATGATCTTTTTTAATCATAGATATTTATAAACATTTATATAAATAGTAATTTGAATAACAATGTGCATTTTTTTTCGTTTTGGATGAGCAAATCCTATATGTTTGCAAGAACTGATTTACTCTTCTTTTTTTTTCGATCGTTTTAGGAGGGAAATGCAAAGAAATTGAATTCTTTTCTTGCATGAGCAATTTGTTGATGAACTGGTTTAAGAGAGGTTCAATTTTTTTGGGGGGGAGAAAAAGCGCTGACCACATTTTTCTAATATACCAATTAAAATAGCTAAGACTTTATTCGTCCTCTTGGGAATGCTTGCAAGCATAAACTTCCCGAAATGAGACAAGTATATGTGACATTGTTTGCAGCAAACATTTTATCAATAGGAGCGCATAATGCAAGCTCCTACAAAAACCTGTTGCAGGGAGAACTTAGATTTGCTTAATGGCCTATATTCTTTGATTATCTTCCATCTTTTACTCTTCCTTTGTTTCTTTGTGACGCTTTAGTTTGCAAAATAACTATGAATATTGTCGAATCTCAGAAACTAATGAAAGAGAGGAAGGGAAGAAGTGGAGAGAGAGAAAGTATCGAAAAATTTTTGTGCTGGATAAGAAATATTCAAAAATAAATATATTTCGCTAGATAGTGATGGAAAATGCACTTTGATTCTTATATAAGAAGAATGTTTTTGGTACTATGATATTTTAAAGTGCGAGTCGTTGAATTCCTTTTCGAAATATATGGACATTTTCTTGTTCTTTGGATGGATTACTGCTCGATTGTTAGCATTTCCATAAATATTTGAGCGGTAAAACTAATTAATGCGGCACAACGCAACTTCTACTAAAAGATCTCTCGATTTTGAGATATACTCTCTTTGATCTTCAAGAAAAACGAGAACATTCTACAGCGGAACTGCTCTACGATGTGAAGCAATCTGCACAAAAAGTTGCCTATGTAAAGATGTAACTTTTAACAATACTTGGGTATGAATGAAGTATATTTTGAATTTTTATGTTTTCAGTTTATATATCTTTAAGAATGCTTTCCCTAGTCGAATTGTCATTACCAGTACACCTAACTGTTTAGACCTTCTTATATTAGGTTGAAATTTTTACGCATTGAAGAGTTCATACCAAATAATATTGAATAGCTGGTATACTCCCATAGAATCGATGACAAAATACAGCGATGCTAAACACGTTGAGTGGTACTCCAGTTATGATGCATAGCGCCGTAAGATAGCCGTTTGCAATGTATGACATCGATTCTGTAGTGATATTACTTAGGTCGTCGAGCGTAGAATTCCTCATAGATTGTCTAACATTCGATTGCCCATCCTGAAAAACAAATAATTCTTGATGAAGAGCTTTGACGAGTAAATTTCTATGATATACGGTGTTTCTATTCCTATAAACCCTTGAATGATACGCCTACTGTAAAAATTACTTTATTTTTGTTCAAAGTTTACTACAGAAATGTTTACTTCACTGATATCTATTAGTAATTTCAATGTTCTTTTTTGCAACCAGAAAAAAAGCTGAACTCATTAGTGTTCTATTCAAGGTAGCTTCATTTTCCAAGAAAAATTCATTAATTATAATTGACAAACTCTTTTCGAAGATGATAGTCGAAATTTTTTTCTTGGCGAAAATTTCACTGTTATAAATGTTTTTCTTTTTTTAAACATAAAACGAACATTCAGTAATGGAGTGAATAAATGCAGCGTATAAAATTAGAAGTATAATTCAGCGTTTGAAATGCTTTATTTAGATCAATCAAATCTTATTGAGTTAAGCGTAAATCGTTGAAGCATTCGGAAACCTTATAAAGAATTTAATATTTCATGAGTGGATATGATTCTAAAATTCAGTATTAACGTTGCTTCAAATCTACTGAAAAATGAGACACCTACATAGAACCCAAATAGTAAAAATATATATAAAATACTAAAATATATATATATATGTATATAAAATAGTTACTAAAAATATATAAAATAGTTAAAGAAAGGCAATAGAATTGCTCAAATTTCTAAAGTCTAATCAATATGATCGAATCCAAATAGCAAATTGCTTGTATCACCGCATATCGACTACAATCTCTCACTAATCGATTTTCAAGCCCTATTTTTTGATGACATAAAAACAGTTGTTCAATACATCTTAGAAAGCGATGAGCCAACACCATTGATGATTCAGTAAAGTGTAGAGATATACTGAACATTGAACTTGAAGAATTGAATGCGCATCTTTCTAACGAACCGTTGATTGCGTTCTCCTAAGTGGAGTGGAAGAGTTCGCATTAATAGTCATTTATTTGATCCATATGATTGGCGTTCAGCAAATTTCCAGAAAATATTATGTGAATTTTTGGCCCATAAGTGGAAATAAAATCCGATAGGCATTTTTAGGGAATTTGAACGCTGATTATAGAATAATTTCGGAACGAAAGCTTTATTATCGATATAAACAGAAAGCGTATTTATAGCATTTTTTTTTCATAAATAACGTATTAAAGAAAAATGGACTAAAAAAAATTGCAGAACGCATTATACGGCTGTATTCTTTTATGATCGATTACGGCAAAACTTTTT
>QEWY01002553.1:115933-163754 GCA_006503575.1 Baylisascaris schroederi | reverse complement strand
GGGGGTGCTGCAATTGATCGAATAATTTGAATTCGTGGGTCTCAGAGCTTGAATTATGAAACGGTATATAAATAGAAGCATACGAAACATTATGCAATCATATTCGAAACAAGGCAACTAGTGTAAAGTTACTGCGAGTGGAAGGGGATTGAGGTAGGTATTGCTTACATTTGGTAGATGTTATTAGTTTTTCTCCTTGTATGTGAATAAGATTCGACATAGACGGTATTGTTGGGTGGATGTAATATTTGATGTCATTCCGTTATAGTCGATTCGAAATTGAACAAGCGCACTAATGAGTGATAGTTGTGATGCAAAGCAATTTAGATTTATTTCTTTGATTTTTCCTCATTTTTTAATATAAATTTCTTCAGAGGTGAAGAATCGGAAGAGTTTATTTGAATGATAGGTGAATATTAGATCAGAAATAATGCATAGTTTTTTTTTGTGATTGTTGAAATTAAAATTGAACTGCGCCATGCGTAGATGAGTAGGAGTATGGGTAAGTCGCAGTCCTTGCATTAGCCAGAAGTAGAGGAATTAAAGCGAACACATTTCTGATCGTTTTTTGTTCTTTGCTTAGCATTTTCTCAGATGATTGATACTGAAACAGTAAATTTACTTCCAAATTTCTAGAAGTATTTGAGTTCATTTCTTTCGTAATTCCACTCTGAATGTAAATTATGATTGTTTAAAATTTCAGCTCATCTCCGTAATTCATTCATTCGCTCTACCTTCCTGAGTGAACTCCTTACAAAATATTAATGATCAGTCTTAACCGATAGTGTTGCCACACATATGTATAGATGTCTTCAGTACCTTCTCAAAAGAAAGAGTATTTTTCAACTCAGTATTTATATCCGCATAACGGTCTTTCCTCTGATATTTCCTTTCAACATTCCATCGTTAATGGTGTGCTTAGTTTTCTAGGATTGGTATCTAGCAACTTCTATGCTTTACATACAACGAATATTTGATAGGTGATGTTATGTCGGTGACGCTACAAACAACCGTTGGTGATATAAAAATTGAGCTTTATTGTGATCTTTGCCCGAAAACTTGCGAGGTTTGTTTGTTTTTCCTGATCCTTCCTGCATCTATTAGGAGTTTACATTTCGTATAGGTTCGGCATCAGTGCACAAACCATAGAATATACCCAATCAAATAGTTGCAAGCCAATTAAACAACTCTCCAACAATGACAGGTGGATGTGGCACAAACATGCAGCTTAGAAACGTCTATCGCTAAAGGCATTTTAATATTTGAAGATAAGAAACCTTGGCCGTGTAATGGACGAACGTTCAATGTTTCAACAAAATTTTCATACTTTCTTAAGGTTATATTCAACCATTGTCCAATATATCCGAATATTTAGCCACCTCATCATCTTGTTAGAAAAAAAGACACCAAATTTACTAACTAATAGTTTCGTTATTCTCCAGAATGAAAGCATTTACACCAATAGCGATGATTGTCAACGAAAGAAATCTTTCAGAATTGTTGTTCATAAAAACCACAACCGTTATCACACAGAGTAATGCAGGTTTTTTTTCTTTCTTTTCAGAACTTCCTTGCACTCTGCGCCAGTGGTTATTATAACAATTGCATATTCCATCGTAATATAAAGGATTTTATGGTACAAACTGGTGATCCAACTGGGACTGGTAAAGGTGGTGATAGCATCTGGGGAGGACCAATCGAAGACGAATTAAACCCTGAACTTAAGGTTAGCATCCGAAAGTTTTCTATTAAATCTGTTGACCACACAATTTGTACTATCGTATATCATCTACAAGGGCATTGTAATTCAATGAAATTTGCTTGCCTTATCTAAGGAACTCGTTCATAACTTGTTGCCTAATGACTTATGACTTGCGATTAGTTGCCTAACGACTGTCTAATAACATCACATAGGATATAGACTATGGATTTCATTTGTGACATGGTCCATTTTTCATTGACTGCAAGCTGTATAAGCTTCTCTCCATGTGAGAGCATGTCCTATCCTCTTTTCCTTTCATGGATCGTTTTTTGCTTGTTTTTTTTTCATGACTTTTATACGGAATCTGTTGCTAGATACCTAGTTCGCGCCGGATTCCCTTTTTTCAGATTATAGAGAGAGGCTGGACTACGTCAAGGAAGGGATCCCTGCATAACTAAAGCATCCTCCTTTCTCAGTTAAACTGCTTGGTAAGGGAGTATTGCCCACTTATGGTTGGAAATTCGACATTATTTATTGATGGTCATATCGAAGCTCACCAACAACAAGAGGTTTAATTTGTTTTAGCACGACGCACGAGGCGTTGTGTCTATGGCCGGTAACGGGCCGAATACAAGCAAATCGCAATTCTTTATTACATACGCCAAACATCCATCTCTTGACTTGAAATATACTGT
This sequence comes from Baylisascaris schroederi, assembly GCA_006503575.1. Classification (NCBI taxonomy): domain Eukaryota; kingdom Metazoa; phylum Nematoda; class Chromadorea; order Rhabditida; family Ascarididae; genus Baylisascaris; species Baylisascaris schroederi. The sequence goes on along the minus strand of QEWY01002553.1, from coordinate 161,357 downwards.
TTTTGGAAGGTTGGCTTTCTTTATTGTTCTATTTTTGCTTTTCGCCTATGTATAATGAGGCATCCATTCTATTGAAAATAAGCAGAGAGGCATGTTAGAGTTGCTCCCACATTATGTGCTTCTGTTATTTCAATCATCACATCAGCAGTTTTCATAGATTCTTAACAAATAATAAGAGTATATAAGAGTGCATTCGTATTATGCTGATCCGACGGTTGATATAAATCTGCAAAAGGCTTGTTTTTCAATATTTGATCGGAGAGGCGTTAAATAACCACTCGAGAGGTTGCAAAACGTATGCAGGTTTTTAAGTACATTTAGATGACTTCAACTTGCTGACCACTACTATATTGTGCCATTATTCTAGCCATTTTCGTGCCTCTGACTTCCGTGATTCTTCCCTGAAACTTCCCGGGGATATGGATGTAGAAATCTGCCGTCTGCAGGTGGTACGTCGCCACATTGCGAGTACAGATTTGTGAAAGCGCTTAGAAATACTATCGCCGACCTACATTTCTATTATTCCAGAATCTGCGTTTTTTTTTGATATTGAGGCCTCAATAAAACTCAATCACGATTTCGTATTGCTGAGATCGCTGTGCTGTACCCAAATCGGTAACGTATTTCTATAAGACTTTTTATTTTTCATATTTCATAAATTTCACTCGATTTCAGTAGGAATCTTTTCTATAAATTTTCCCCACAATTCTATATTTCTTGTATGGCCACATTTTCTATTTTGCAGAGTAATTGATGGATACGACGCGTTGGAAGAATTAGAAAAAATTAAAGTTGACGCAAAATATCGACCGGTTGTTGAGCAACGTATTCGTAATGTTATCATTCATGCAAATCCGATCGCTGATCTTGCAGCGAATGCCTAATGCGATTCGTTGCTTGAATGCATTATTACCTCGTTATGCTCATACTTATCCCTACCATATTCCACTTTCCTACCGTATTATTCCTGAAACAAACTATTTCTTAAAGCGCTTCCATCCTACATACACCTCTGTTAGGTGTTCATCTAAGGATCAATCATCTATAGAGTTATCTTCTGAAGAAGAAAATTTGAAGCAGTTGCATGATTATTTCAATCAATATGTTGACGAATATTATGAAGAAGTTGTTGATGAAGAATATATAGAGGAAGAGGCAGAGGTGATCGATAAAAAACGAAATGGTATGACTACTTCGTGATTTAATGTTATAACAGTTTTGAAAAAAATGTTCGAGCAAATAGGAGACAATTTAATTAATGTAACGTATGAAGGCAAGCGTGCAGCTAGAAAAAAATTCATATAAGAGAGGTTAGGGGAAATGCCTTGCAGCTCTAGAAGATTGAGGCAGATTTGAAAATTTCTTAAACTTCGATATTCTAAGCTGAGGGACGGAAGAAGCGATAATCATTTCTAAGCACATATTCTATGATTCTGAGGGATTTATCGCTGATTAAGTTTATTACCTTTATCGCTGATGAAGTCGTTCTGAGCAAAAAGTATAGCGTGTTCTATATGTCATATCTATTGCATATGTACTGCTGATCATTAGATAGAACGTTGTTGTAAAAGGCAGCTACTTGTTTGCTTCGTCGATTTCTTTTTTATCGCTGATTAAGTTTATTACCTTTATCGCTGATAAAGCCATTCTGAGCAAAAAGTATAGCGTGTTTTATGTGTCATATCTATTGCATATGTACTGCTGATCCTTAGATAGATCGTTGTTGCAAAAGGCAGCTACTTGTTTGCTTCGTCGATTTCTTTGATATTCTTAGTGCTTATCGTTTTAGTGGCCGCTTTTGATGATTTTTGTATTGAATTCCGATTGTATACCATTAAGATGATATATAAATGTTATGTGAATAACTCGAATACATCCTTAAATTCAGTACACTTAAAGATTTAATGGTTTTGAGGCGATAAATATAATTGCAATGCATTTTCAACGGGTCTTATTAAAATGGATAAGGCATTGATTGATCGGTGTTTTCACTTGAAATTTCTTTTCAATTCAAGGGGATATCTTCAGGAACATTATTTATGTCTAATTGGCTGATATATCGTTAAGGACGCCAAAATTTTGCCGATTTCAACGTCAATTTTTTTTTCAAAGAGGTTGATTTGTGGGATTTTTTGCAAATTTTCCATTTGCAAGGCACATTTTGGTGATCGTGGCATTCGGCGGTGTACAAGTATATACATTTGCCCCTCAGCTAATTTCAAGTAAGGATTTTAGTAGGTACACTATAAACAGTTGGATGATCTCTTATGTGATCTTTCAAATCCAGAAATCAATTTATTTTCCAGTGTGTGGTGTTTCATTTTGTGCAGGTTGGATCAAAGAGAAAGTTTGAAGTTTTATAGACTTCTATGAAGGCTGGAAACGATTAAAATGTGAAAACGTAATTTCGTACATGAACTGTAAGTCGATAGCTGGAACTGCCTAAGCCGGTAAGCGAAATGAGAAAACGCATGTTCAGATTTCCTGTTATATTTTCCACCACTTGTTTATTATGCAAATAGGCAACTGTAATATGATTATTAACGTAAATAACGAACTTTACTCGCAACGAACACTTCGCATCTTCATTTTCGCTATTTTTAGAGTATTCGCGCAAATGTTTTTGTCATTTTGTCAAATCATTTATCTATTGTTTTTCCGCTGCAGAGATTATCATTTAAAAAACTTTACTTTTCCGATGATCATTACAGAATTACTAAGTCGATTAGTCACATTTTGAAACAGTGATCTATAGAAGGACCGATTGCCTATATTCGAATAAATTAAAACATTGGCAAACGGTTGTGCTAAGTTTTCTTATATGCAAATGGTAATTAGAATGACAAATATTGCCTAAAGGGTGTTGTTTCAAATGTAGCATTCAGCATCATTCAGTTGTAAACACTTTCGCAGTAACTACTGTTCGCTTTGTTTGCGAATTCGCGCTAGTGGCGAGTCGCTATTTCACTTTCAGACGTTTTGTGAATTCGCGCAACTTTGATCGTTGTTTTTTCAACCAATTCTCGCAAGTATAGTGCTTTGAAAGTTCACCTAGTCTGCTAGCTTCTTCAAATATATCGTCAATTCACTTAAACTCTTTTGTTTCAAATTTATGGTGATTTAATAGCGATGATTTTTTTTTTGAAGAAAATTTTAAGAGCGAAACCGCATCTTTTCTATGTTTCTCCACTTTTTTAAATATTAAATCAGTTATGAGAATGGTAGATTGTCGAATTTACTTATTGGCTGTCGATATTGGCGCAGGTTTATGAGATCCCACTTGACAAGTCGTTCTACCCTTGTTCTCGTCATCAATGTTGCATGTTGTGTCGACGAGATGACGGCTACGAGATGCTCCGGAGGGCTATCAAAACGATGCAGCAACCCTTTCGATGTTACTTATTAACTTCGATTCACCTACTTCACTTGCTTGTTGGCTTCTGCTTTCACACCCAACGTCATTGCCTCATTGCTGTTGCGTTTGTTTGTGTGTTTATTGTGTGTGTCCGTCGTGTGCGTATATGTGTATATACTGCCAAATATGTCCGTGTATATCTGTCTGCGTACATGTGGAGGTCGCTTATATTTAGGCTATAATACATTTCCTTTTGCTTATAGTAAAATTGTTACTATCGTAGCTATCGTTCTAACAGAATTACAATGTTTTACACATTCATAAACATAGGTATTTGTTTCTGGTATGGACATTGTCCACTCAAAACTATCATTAACGACTGATTGTATACTCATTATTAGCTACATCTTTAAATAATATTTAGTTTCGTATTGTCCACTCTATGGGGAAATGTCCAACATTTAGTCTTGTATCAACAACTAATCTCAATATTAATCTGAACCAACGATCGGTCATTTGTGCTAAACGCTTATGAAGAAATATTTTACCAAAAGCTTTATATACTAATGTGTACTTGTTTATTTTAATTTGATATCTGCTGCAATCAAATATACACCTATAAATGATTTATTCAGCTGTAATTTGCACATTAAACAATTAATATAGATGCGATATTGAATTTTACACTAGGAATTGATCAAAACTTCTCAATATGATGTTTATTTCTTTAATTATTGTTGCTATATTTTAATTATTTTTTTTTTCTTTTATTATTAATTGCATGCCTATAATATTATATGTTACTATATTTAGTATATTAAGCAATAAATAAACCTTTTTATGCTAATTTAATGAAGTGTTGATAGTAATGATTGATCCAATGATCAACCGGCTAAATAGTACAATGGCCAAAAAGCCACTTTTTGCAAGTCTGATTGATCTAAATATCGATCAGCACATGCCGGCTTAAAGGCATTAAATCTTAACCCATGCAAATTAAGCACCGTTGACATTAACTATTCGAAAATAGTCTTTCTTGTTCTGCTCTTAGATTCCGCACCTGACCATTTTCCTTCTAAGCCCGAAGGAGATAAGGGGGCAAGCGTGAATGAATAGCTCATCCGCGAAGCAAGGCCGGTGATGACTCGCATATTCTTAAGGGTGTACTCGATCAGCATTTGACCATAGCTACCACAAGAGCCAGGATGCTGGCACTGAAGGTGATGACGAGTTCGACTCGTCCCTTGGGTCAACTTGGGTCATCGAGCCGCGAAACATTGGAAGGAGGGGGAGGAGGGTGGGGCATTACTGGCATAAAATGTGTTATCTTTTTTTACCGGATGAATATTTCGTAAAGAATCCACAAAATTTTATGTTCATTTTCAAATGAAAACATTTAATTTTTATGAATTCTTTTGGTAGCAAAAAAAAAATGCCTTAACATTAAATTATGTGAAACAAGCATCGATGTTGTAATAAACGAGTTTTTCGATGAATTTAAACGTGAAGGAAATTCCCTAAATTATGGGAAATATATGATTATTGAAGATAAAGACAGCATAAATAAAGTCTCGTCAATATTTTCTTCTAAAATAATTTTATAGTAGAGTAAGTGATACATTATTTTCATCAAGCCTCATACGACCTATGATTTGGATTGATTTTATTTCTTCTATTTTCTCATGGATTGGGATCTATTTATTCCTCTTTTACATTCATCTTTTAGGTCTTTTTTTGCGACATTTGGCTGACATGTATGTTAAGTTCGTTTATCGTTTAGTTAATGCTGTGTTATGCTTCTTCCTTTATAGTACTTTTGACCTGTAAAGATATAGAGGTTCACCGTACATTGCGAGCTTAAACGTTGTACACAAAGGAGCTTGGCTTTGCTTACTTCTGAGTGATTTCATGAGCTCAATAACAGAGAAAGAGTCATGAAAGCAAGCCATCATCTTCATACTCTATCCTAAAAGCATACTTACTTTGTTCGATTACTAAGCATAACATCAACAAGAAATTTTGTTGCATTATGAAAAAGATCATTGCAAATCCATTAAGTAGATTCAATTTTTTTTTTCAACAATTCAATCGTTTTATCATAATGCAACATCGATATCATCTCTCTTTGCAACGCTTTCAACACATTACTTAATCTCTAAAACTATGCAATTGCAATCATCGCTTAAATTAAAAGATTCAATGCAAACCGAAATGTGATAGCGTGAAATTTCGACAGTTATCTGAGATATTGCAATTGTGTCAATTCTCATTGCATTGCAAATAGTGCTCCAATATTGCTCCAAATTGCATCCATATTTATACCAATGAGAATATGGCGACGGTTGCTAACAACATACAACACGCATTACAGTTGCATATAACAATAATAAAGTATTTGTTGAAGATGAATAATAGTAATGCGACTAGAAAACATATTTTACTCAACGTTTCGGCGTCTTACACCAATATAAAGAGTATCTTAAATAAATTTTGGAAGCATGAAGCATTGCATTGCATTGCAATGCAAATGAGCTGAGCATTGCAAAAGCTGAATGATAAAGCTATGCTAACATTGAGAAGTATCGATGAACATTTACTGACGTTATATTTGTGCAAAACGCAATGCAATGGAGACACGATAATCCTATAACGCGTAACAATGAACATTGCTGATTGGAGTGTACACGAAAAACTCGGCTATCAGTTCTACACTTATTTGATTCATTTTCAACGTTATGCTAGCTATTAGCTATTGTTTGCTAGCTTCAAATTATATCTTCTTTCATCGGAACTTATTTCTAATGTCATTTTTTTCTTGAGGATAGAAATTAACCTCTTTTGGAAATATTATAAATAAATGGAATGCATCACTACTGCACTTTGAGGATAGATACTTTGAATATTCGAATATTTCACTCCCGCTCGTAATTTTCTAAAATCTTTTAAGTGAATAATTTTGAAGTTATTATACGCTATATTCATGTTTATTTACATTTTGCATGCATTTTTCCAATCATTGTCTAATCTCTTAGATTATATCTTTATCGAGTATATTTTCGATTTCCTTATTATTTTATTAGGTTGTTCAAAGTTTCATAGAAATCACTCCATAGTTGTTCTCAGATGCGGAAGTGATTCCTTTCACATATGCATTTCTTAGAAGCATTTCTTCATTGATGATAACTGAAATTGGCCATCTGCGTATTCAGTAGTGGGCTAAGATGAATAGCGGGCGTGGCTAGACAAAGACGACTTATCAAGGCCTAGATGCTAGCTAACGAACGCCGCCTCAATGCTAAAGTCGGCAACTGCTTCGATACGAATGTGCAGCACTAATGTTTCGACAGCTCGACATCGTTACACCGGAAATTGAAAATTGTAGAAGAGATCTTTCGAACATGATGATTGACATTACTTAAATGGAAACGTCTATGAAGATGCTACTCATTAAGCCTCAATATTCTATATATGCGTTTGTTTATATATCGCTTTATTTGTCTGCTAATCATTACATGCGAACCGCCGATACTCGAACTACGAATTTCCCTCTTTACAGTACACATTGAATTGCAATACACCCGCTCTCTTCTATTATATGCCAATTTTACCTCGTAATTTCAAAAAGAAGAATAGATGCTTGAATCTGAAACCTAGTTTCTATGCATTTTTACGGCTAGCATTACAGAAAGCAAAGTTTTTTTTGTGGAAATTCATATGGGAAATCGGATTAGTTCAGTAGGCTGACATTATCGTGCAAATTCAACTTCCTTTGATCATTTCTGAAATTGAGTGATGAAGTGAGCGGAAGTCAAGAGCGTATACGGAGCAAATACATATATATATATATATAAATGTAATGCACCGTGTATACTATGTTTATGTTAATCTGTTGATATACAGTGATAACATATATATGCAATGCGATGGTAAATCGCTCATAGTGTAATGTGCTATCATCAATCGGCTGTCAGCAATTTTCTCCGCTCCATTCAGTAACTTGGCATAGTAATACATTTAGCTTATGCGTTTTTTCATTAAACGTTCGGCTCTTCAAGATTATTATAAACAAAAACGCGAATGGAAGTCTTCGAAGAGTAAATAATTAGGTTGTTTTCTAATTCACAATTGTTATTTGAAATTATAAAGAGCAGCAAGAAAATCTAATATCTTCTCAATATTAATGAAGGAAGAGCGTCGATCACATTCCTTGGCATAAACATCAGCTGGTTGCTATTGCCGTTTTCTAAACGTGTGAACTTGGTTGACTCAACTCTTTAGGGCGCTATATTCAAATTTTTATGATAGATTATGGTAGAAATCACGTTCTATTGTAGTAGAAATATTATGGTAGAAATATTATGGTAGAAATTTATGGTAGAAATAACGTTCTATAAAAAGCACAGTGATATTAGATTGTGTTTGAGCATATCTTGTCGGTGCAAGTTCGTCGTTTCGTTCGTCCATGCATCCACCTATCCGGTTTCAATTCGAGAATCGCTGTATGCAAAGTTGAGAAACTTAATGGGGATAGTATTCAACATACGATATTTTCCACTACCAAATTCTATCTTCTTCCAGCAACTTCAGAAACATCTTTAGACTTTCCGCTTGATCGTATTATTGACTTATATTAATCAAGCCGCCGAATCGAATATTCGAAAGAGAGTTTATACGGCTCTAGATTATGAATATATAATTGAGCAATTTTTATTGTTTTAAAAAAAAGCACATCATATTGGCTTCATTTCTTCATTCGTTGTTGATTGATTATATATATGATAGTGACAAATTTTCATTATTAGAATTACGAAAATGCATACTATGTCAAGTCATGTGACACTCATTTCCATTTCATTCGTGTGAAAGAGAATTTTTTTTTTCTCATATTTTCAAAACACTTTGCATGGTCGTTTTAAAAGTTCTCCTCAGATCTGAGGAATATCCTCTAAAAACACTCAAAAGTTGAAAAAAAAACAAGTCATTTCGATGAATACAACAATTTGCTTCTTTTTTTGGCTCAGAAGAGTTTCTAACTTTTCTTCCGAGATTATCATTTGCAATTTCGCTCGATCGAATTACGAATAGTACGGATGCCGTTGATTGTAACTAGATTAATATCTATTAATAAGATTTACTCAAAATTACACATGAAAAATCGGTTTTTAAAAGCCTTTTATATTGTATGCTTTTGGATATGATGATAAATACTCGAATATTCAAAAATAGTGATTTTTCAATTTTGAGATGAAGAATTACAAAATCACAAATGCAATCGTTCTGAATCGACCCTCGTGGGAGGTCGTTAGATTCTTTGGCGGCATAAAAGTGCACTATGCACCCATCTGTTGGTGAAGCAGCCTCAAGAGCATTTGATATTTTAAAAGGCCACATTTGACATATAAACATTCATCAACAATCCTCTCTAACGCCATAAAAATTTTGCCCAGGGCATTATGGCGACGTCATAGTGTCATGCGTTCACTAGGAGCCTATAAAATTCTGCCGTAGTTTTAGCCTGCTTCGATTCCAGAATTATTTATATATCAATATTAGGTAGCCATGTGGGATATTATGCGATTGAATTTAGGTCTCATAATAGGTTAACACGAATTCCCAACAAAATGGGTTATATTGTATGGTAGATATAAAGTTACGGTTACAGTATGGAAAGAGTGAGAACGATGATTCACTGAAATATCAAAAATACGAGACCTGTTGCAATGACCTACCGCAATAATGCATACTTGATTTTAAAAGTGAATCGTCAACATATTGCTGCTTTGTGTTCAATTGTTGACTGGTGTGTTTTCATTTTTCTTAAAGAAGTCATTAAACTTTTCATCGATACATCTATGTAATGAATAACTAATATGAATGAATACTTAATATAGAAGAAAATTTCATAGCCTCTATAATAATAAATCCTCTAAATTATCCTTTCATTAGATTTTTCCTACTCAGTTTCCTTCAAAGTTCTCTGAAATTTCGTTTACTTGCGCACGATCGAATCTCTTGCGAGTGTTCGTTGGCAACTAATTCGTCATTCAGCCTATTTGTTTAATCGAACGTTTCGACTATACGTTTTGTTGCATATTTGTGGCCTTTATTTAGCTGGGAAGTGCTAAGTTTCAAATGAAGTTATATAGTTAGAAAAGTTGTATTTTTTGCTTAAAATCAAAAATAACTCAACCGTTCACTATTTATTTATTTATTTATTTATTTATTTATTCATTTATTTATTCTATTTATTTTCGATTTTTACGTTGTTTTCTTAGTTTATTTCGTAAAAGCGCGTTATGGCGATATTGCAACTCCGATGTGTATATAGGTTTGCGTATGCCGCCTATTTACCCGCTAGCTTTAACTTGAATACAACGAGAACTACCTTCACCACAAATTCTCCTTTTATAGCATATTTAAGATTATTTCAACATATTCGCAAGAAATTGTAAATATTTTAAGGTGCTAGAAAGTTTGTAAGCAATTTATAAAAGTTTTGATCGGATTTTCATTTCTTATTGATATCAAAGAAACAATGAATCTACAGAAGATTCATGCGGTCGATTGAATCACTTCAAATAGGAGAACATTTTGTGGAACTCGTCTTAAACGAACCGATATATAGAAGGCGTGTATCATATTTGTTCCTTTGGCATGCTTTTACATTTATTCAACTTCGTACCCAAAAAAAACAACTATATTTCAAGAAGTGGAGATGTACGATGACTGCTGTAAGTAAGTTACAAGTTTGACGCCGAATTTCACTCATTGATTGAAGCCATGAAAATGTTTGAAAATATAAAAACTTATCGAATTCAATTTCGTATAATGAAAAAAAAAAGATAATAAAATTCAGTAACGCAAATAAACTTCCATGGAAAATCACTCAAATGATTACCTAACAACATTGCATCTCTAAGTTGTCGAAAAAGATATAGTGGATAAGATCTGTGGATTTATATTATGTAACGATTGATGCACTTGCGTTTTTAATTCTTTAGTTTTTCTCAGCTTTTCTTCATAGAAAAACACATGTTAGTGAGTTAGTACCACCGAAAAATTAGACACGGATGAAATGACGAAATGTCGACTTTTAATCCCTCTAGGAAACCAAAAATAGATATTACTTAATCACTTCGACCGCTGTGATGTGGGTCTGTTTGTGTGTGGAGGTGCGTGTGTGTGCAATAACTGCTCATGCATTTGTGTGTATATGTACGCGAATGCGCGCATATGTTCTGAATTTTATTTGGTGATGTATGAAGACAAGTTGACGTGTGGCGCAGCTTTCTTCTAGCCTTAGAGCTTTGCTAATAACTAATTTCAATGCGAAATGATGGATGTCCCTAAGAAATCACGAGTTTTCATTCACAACAAAAAGCTATTTGACAGCCAGTTGGAAAGAGGCGTAGACTTTTAGAGCAATTTACTGATTGTTTTTGAGGTTTTTTTCGGTTGCAATATGCAATCCTGCAAGAGTGCTTTTTCATCTTTGCCTGCTGTCTAAATATGAATAGGGATCCTTTATCTCTAATGGTCTATTCTAGGAAAAGAAGTGATACCTTCGAACGTTTTCGGGCAGAGTCTGCGCAATCCAAAAATTTTAGGAATTTCCATTGGATTCTGAAAATAATACATATGAACGAAAAGTTTCTTAGGGTAAACATTTAAGTTGTCCTTTTCATTGGGACATCGATTTCGTTGCTAGTGCAAGAAGTTGGGCAGTGATGAGTGATGGTGAGGAAGGAAAATCGAGTAGCGCACTCAATGAAGCGAACGCAGAACAGCCTAAAAATGGATCAATGCCATAAACGTTGATGTGTCTCCTTCTAAATAGGAAGCTGTCTGATTCAATTGAATATTTGTCGAAATAATTGCCCTCAACTAATATCAATTCAATGACCAATATTGACAACGAATGATTTGCAGACAGCCACTGTAATGAATGACAACCGATATTTGTGTTAATCATTGAGGCGATTCAGAATTATTTATTTGAGCTAACATCAACACTAAGCGAATTTTTACTTTGAAATTATTAAAAAATTACCTCATAGAGTGATATTTCTATAATTTAGTGCTTTTTCTTATTTCCAATTTGTTTATCTTTCAAATTCGTTCTCCATTCGATAAATTTGCTTAAATTAATAAAATTAAATATGCAGTTAAATCTACTACTTAATAATGATGCTATAGAAAGTCAACTCTTTAAGTAAGTTAATTTCAGCTTGAATCAATAAAAGATTTAAATCCGTTACCTGTTTTCGGCTATTTGTCTACATATGAACATTGAATATAAGATATAAGTTCTTCCTCCACTTAGAAGGACGACAGATTGTGATCCTCATATTCCATACTGAAACAATTTTTGTATGCACGCTGTTATAGAAATAAAGAAACAGTTTATTGATTCATAGTGCCAGATATGTCCTTATACGGGTGTCAATAAGTATTGAGTGGTCAGCCTATCTTTATTAGGCAATTTCCGCAATATCCTATGAAGGATTGTATTCAGTAGAGGTTTTAATTAAATATTTATTTCACCTTTTACATAGAGCATATATCTCTAGTCATTAGTTAGAATTCGGATTGTACTATTCATCCAATTTGTTCGGAATCACTCTTAGCAAGTTGTGTATTTCATTGAGTTATGAATTGCCGTTTCTGTGTAGAGCAGAGGAATTCCCTCGTATCACCAACATTTGCAAGATCTGCATAATTAAACTTTTTATTAATGTAATCGAAATCATTTTTGCGGTCAGCCGACTGGCACAAGTGGCATTAATAAGATCGGCTCCTCTTTATTCTTGCTCGATCCTCCAGTGATTGAATATCTTTATCCTTCAATATTGCATCAATAAAATAGGTGTGAAAAATGTACCATCAAAGGGTTTATAATGGTTTATTTGTGGACTTTTTTTGATAGATTATCTTCGAGCATTTTAATTTCAAATTGATAATAGATACAAGTTGATAATTTCACGCTGATAATAGATCATTGGATATTCCCATTTTTGTCGTGTATTGCGTGATGCGCTTAGATAGGAAGAATACGAAAGCAATAAAATAACACATTGCAGGGAAATGCTTTCGGCTGAATATGGAACACCAAAGCAACGGCGCTTCTCCGAGGTTCCGATCGCCGCAGGTGAGCTTATTAGATTTTTTCCAAATCACTAACAGGATATTGTTTTTGGTATATTTTGCATGGTTGTAAAGGCTTGAATATAATACTGCTGATGTTGTGTTAAAACATCTTTCTTCACTATCTTATCGTTTTAAATTAGAAACGGTAAATTGCATCTCTTGTTCCCCGCACAAGAGAACTGTAGACTTTTCTTTTGCAGGAAATTCAAAAATTTTCCATTCTATATGATATTCCCTTCTCCTTCATCTATATATAACAAATTTTTGTAATACAAATCCATTATTCATATTAAAGAGGATATTGCAAGTGAAAATGAGAAAACGAAATTTTTACACAATCTTAGAGCATAAAAAAGTATACAACAGATGGACAACATGGTGAGCTCCTATTACGCTGATGGCCATTACAATGATTCCTTACAAAACTATCCGAAGATTCTTCGATATAGTTCAGTTTTTGCAATTTTCTATAAAAGCAGATGACAGCAACGTCATATCTGTATGGTGGTTGTTTGTGTATTTCTCAAAGTTTCATTCTTGAAGCGAGAAAGCGACAATGATGAAATTTATATCCTCTGCGCCATATGTATCATAAAATTTAATTTCTCTCCGGTTTTCCACCACGTTTATGAGCTATACGATTGGAGGATTTTATGAGATTTGCATACGCACATATTAAACTGATTGGTTATTGGTGGCGAAATGTGAATTATTTAGAGAGAGAAGAAAAATATGTTTATCACGTATAATTTTTTGAAATATTTTTTTTTTTGCATTTAATCGTTATAGCTCATAAAATTCCCGGAAAATCGTTCATCATTTCACTCATTCTATTGAACTCGTCAGTTGTTCGTTTTTCCATGCAATTCATGTCGTTTTGAATTCCCCCGACACAAATCCATTTTTTAAACCAAGTGACCTTCAATGTGCATGAATGAAGCGATAAATCCCATTGCGTAAACTATGATGAATTTTAGTTGTGGAATTTCTCCTGAAACTCGGGTAATCGGCCTAAAACTTGTTTGCGGCTGAAAGGAAGATAAAGCGGTGGCTAATTTGCGTTCAAATCACTCAATATTACCAAAATGTCGATTCTTCTCTATTCTTACTTTATAACGTCTTGAACATTATATCGGAAGTGTTCGCTATTTTTTTTTAGCACGCCTCAACATATGAAAAGTTGAGAAACGAACAAACAGCGCATATGAAAATGAAAATTAAACGAGTAAAAAGAATTTTTTGTGCATGAAGAAAAGCTGAGTGCTGGTTGCGATCTAAGATATTCAGCGGCTGAGAGCTAAGTGCCATATAAGCTCTTCCATTAGGTGATTCGCATGATCCAACGACGAGTTTTGAGCATTTTCTTTCTTTTCTGATTTCACGCTTCTATATCTGATTTATGCATTTCTGATTGGTCGAATTCGTTATCTTGCTCCCGTATCTAATTCTCCTTATTGAATGACATAAGCGAATGGCTTCGACAGCATGCGTTTACGAATAGTCCAATCCAATAAGATTACTGCTTACGGCAACAGGCTATCAAGCGCTAGTGATTTTCAACTGCCTCAAGAATAGTTGTGATTTTAGGTGATGCTATAGTTGATTGACGATGAAAGTCAAGAAACAATCTCTCACCTTCCTCGCAAACTTTTATCAGAGCTTTTTCGCCGGTTTTTCTCTTCTAGTTCTTTGAAAGACTGAAATGTATTAGAATCCTTAAAAGAAGTCAAGAACGCTGCATTTGTGATGAATATTTTCGTTGGCTTTTCTTGCAACGATATCATCCAGATTTGTTGAGATCAAATAGAGATCATAAGACAGCTGTTGCGATTTTACTCATTTGATAATGAACACACATATCTTATGCCATTAGCAAATGAATTTACTGCATTAGAATCGTCGAAATGAACGTGTTGAAGTGAATGAGTGAAGAATAGTGTTGTATTCGGAGTAATGTGATGAGGTGTTGTGATAATCATAAGACAGCTGTTGCGATTTTACTCATTTGATAATGAACACACATATCTTATGCCATTAGCAAATGAATTTACTGCATTAGAATCGTCGAAATGAACGTGTTGAAGTGAATGAGTGAAGAATAGTGTTGTATTCGGAGTAATGTGATGAGGTGTTGTGATATCAGATATAAGAGATAATATAATCAATGACCAATAGAAATTGATCGCTGAAGAATAATGAAACGGGAAATCACTATGAGATAAGCATACTTGCAACTTGGATGCTAAATCTGGGTGAATATTTGTGCGATCGTTACCGAGGTCACTAAATTTTAGAATATTCATGAAGAAACGATGATACGTCGGATTGCTATCCTATTGTGCATATGTTTTTCGTTATTCAGATGAGTGAAATACGTTGTATGAGCGATAATGCACTTGAGATGTAACGATTCGATTTTAGTGATGGATGAGAATTTGCTAAATGAAAAGTGACAAAATTATTAGCGATTTATAGATATGATGCATCACTGATGCTAACGAAAGTGGAATATTATTAATCATCGTTACTTTATCGTGAAGAATGCTAGGTGAACGATGCTGATTCGCCCACTTTTTTCTCTACTCGAATTTTGTTGTGATTATAACGAATAGCTTTTATCAACGATGGCCAACTTTTCTCGAGAATTTATATGAGATAAGAACGATTGGAATTTTCACTAAGATGCTGTAGTTGTTGCAAAACTCTTCCAGAAATTTGCGGCAATTCTTGTTGCTTTCAATATCTTTCTAAAACGTTGTATGTATTTTGTTCATATTGTAGAATCGGCTATTCGAGCAAGCTATATGCTAAGAAGGATCCTTCATTAAATGAGCATTGCTAACTATAATCACTTCTATATGAATTGAAGAGGAAATAAAGTAAAAAAAAAGGAAATAAATTAGAAGGGTAGCGAAATAAAAGAAAAGAATTAAATAAAAGCATCATGCCCACATCTTATAGTGATGTGGCATACACAGAATTGAAAAACAAACACATCGCACAAAGCCAACCAGTAGCGTTGGTTGCCATGGAAAATTGGCATCAATTTGATTTTAGGGAGCGACCGTTTTGCTTCAGAAGTTTCGGTTATATCTACCACTGATTAAGCGAACTATTTCGACTATGGGGAGAGGAGTGAAGGGGGAGTGGGGACAATACGCATTGTCCTAGAGAACTATTCGCATTGGTTGCAATTGAGAGTTACAGAACTTCGATCACTAGACACTAACGTGAACAATATACCCTCAGGGTCAATCGACATTTTATTTTATTCGCAACCACTAAACGCACATTTTGAGGGCGTTAATTTTATATGTGACCTGTTGTTTGTCATCGATATCGGAGAGTACGAGAATATGAGCTTCGAATATTTTAAGCGAATTTACGAGTGATGAAAAATAAGCATTTTCTTGAACTTGAATGAGATCTTCAGAACGTTTGGAGTTTGGCGTTTAGTGCATCTATAATATGTTGATGGAAAAGAAGTGTAAATTTTTTTCTTTTTAAACTTCATGAGTGTAAATTTCCGAAAGCAGTGCAATTGCTTGACGAATGAGATCAAGCTCGAGATCAAGCTCGTCATGGTTTTCGATGAGTTGAAAGTCGAGAGCAGTACAATTTTTGGTGTGAGAAACGAGGTTCCTCTTAGGGAGCGCAGAAAGCAGCTGTGTTCTTATTTCGGATCAAAAGAAAGCAAAAAGAAAAAAAAAGCCAACAATGATGCATTTGAGAACATCGAATCTGGTAACTACAGAGGAGTTTGGCTTGACGGTCCAGAATCACAGCAGAGTTGTTTCCTCTCCTCTCTAAAATTTTTACTTCCGTACTATACGACCGAAAGTATTTACTGCTTCGTCAGCGCAAGGAACAACGAAAGATGCAAAATTGAATTCGTTTAATTCTCAATGAGATTAAGCAGGCGACCTCAATATCTTCTCGAGAATGTTTATTAGACCACCAACTTATATGAGTGAAAAGTAGAAGATAAGAACTAATTATTACCGAAGATGTCATCTTTATCCACTTCATAAAAAATATGTTCGTTTTATAATGGTGACACGCTTTCCTTCATTAATTTAACATCATCTTTCTTTCGTTGTTCCTTTCAAAGCAAATTTCTGAGTCTGATTTCTTCTTTTTCGAAGTATTGGGCTGCTCAAAAGAAGAATAACTGCTGCATGAGGTTCGTAAATTGTCATCGACGTAGACTCGCCAAATTATTTTCGGCCGAAAATGGTTTTGTCATCGTATTTTAAGCGCCAAATCGGCGGAGACAAGTCGGCTGCACCAAAAACTGCAGTGCAAAACCACCTTTTTTTCCAACTAAAGACAACATCTCCTCTCGTTTTGCCCTTATGCATCTGTAGGAACTATCTTTACAAAAACGCAATTTGACCATGTCATATCTATGAGTAGGTATATATGTCTCTTTGGAGTTTCAATTCGGTAACCACAGAAGTCAGAGTTACTAAATTAAATTGGTAATATAGAGAAATCTACACTTATTTAAGTTTCTAAATACAGTTGATTTTCAATCGCTTATTCAAGTGATATGTCGAAATATTCGACGAATAATCGAGCAAAAATTATTATTACTTATTACAACGATTATCTATATTGATGAGGCGTAAGCTTTAATGAGAATTCATTTGTACATTTGATTGCGGAAAGGCGATTTCCTTAATTAATTGCCAGATGAAGTAAATTTTGATGAGTGCGCTATGTAGATCGAGAAATTCGAAGAGTGAAATCAAACATATGTGCAATTACATTTGCATAACTCATTAGAAATGATGAGCGAAAACTTCCATCATATATGTATTCGAAATTCAGCATGAATCTCTAATGGTATTCTTCTTGTGATTAGATTCTTGTTGTTAATGAATATTTCTATAGGTAAGCAAATTTCTTAATGCAACAATAATGGTTTTTCCCCGTTATAGCAAGATTTTCTAGTATTACATTTGCTACAAAAAGCAATTTCCCTTTGATTGATAAGCAATTTCCATTTTTCGTCGTTCTACTCTACTGGATGATCGTTTTCCTGAATTAAAGAGATCGCTGTAAAAATATTCGACGTATTGATGATCGTACCCAATTTTATGTGGTTATTTTTATTTGTTGCCACCTATCTTTTTCATCGAAGGGAAAATGCGTGAAATATTTGTACGATGTTTGCATTTTTTTTTTTTTGTTATGATGATGTGGCGATGCATTTACGCTCTCGTCTCAATTTCCAAATTATTCGCTTCAAAATTATATTACGCAAAGCATTGGAGCTTAATTTTTTCTCCTCCATAGTAAAGTGCAAATATATCCGAGAATTTTGCATCATTCATTTTTTGGCATTTCGATTGACATATTACATGTGCTATATTTCTTAGTCCTAATAACCAGAAATCCAGTATAGAAAGCTGTAAGGATAGATGGATATGTAAGGATAGGTCGATTATCTAATATGCCAATGGGTGTTTTGCATTACTATGCAAGAATGCATAAAAATATGAAAGAGCAAAATTGAATCCAGAGAGCATTTGTCATTTAGAAAGAAAACTTTATAGCCCGAAAGAGAATCTAACTTCAATGAGCAAATTTCATGTACGGATCGCATCATCCTACGGGTTCTATTTATAGTGTCGGTATGTGAGTATACATATGGCGATGGTGAATACGCGGGGTTGATAAGTTGTTTTGACAGCCGAAATTTGCGTATTTATAGAGGATTTCGCTCGAATGTTTGCTCGTTTGCTCGACGATCGTTTAGTTGACAGAAAGACGTAGTTGACCATTAGGTCGGCATCCAACTGTGTGTGTCTATTATAGTCAGCCGATTGGCAATAACTTCGATGCACTCTAATAGTGAATCATTGTTTGAATGGCTTGAGAACTTGGTCAACCAACCTAATAATATGCTGAAATCATCATGGAAACTTTGTCGAGAGACTCGAATTTGACAATTGATTTTCGGCTTATTCGAATAAGTGAATCATAAGTCTAACAAGAAACCGATGATGATGCTTTCATCTCAGCAACTATCGAATCTCTAAACAGTCTTTGATTCGCAATAATATTCGTCTTTTTTTTTGGGTATTTCACTTCTTCTTAATACCAACAACAAATATTTTCTTTGAATGAATCATTGAGCTCAATAGCAGTAGTTATATTTAATAAGTAAAAAAAAAGAGTATATTATTTTAATGCATGTTTTATTAGTCGAAACATTCGATATGATTGCAAATACGGCTGCTACTCTAGCCCACTGCTAAGCAAAATAGAGTCTTTCACTTTGAGAATCGGAAAACAGATTTTTCCAAAACACGAAATCTCCGATTTCTACATGAAATTCTTTTTATACATGAAATTTCTACATGATTTTTTTTTCCAAAACATAGCACGAAAAATGCTTTAAATATTGCAAGCCACTTTTAAAGTGCCACTATGTTTTCTGCACATTCGAGGAATTATGTTTTTTTTTGAATCATTTGAATGTCATAGTCATATCTCCGATTTGTCTCCGATTTGAATGTCTCCGATTTCTTGACATTCACACAACAGAATGACGTCACTTTTTCCGGATTTTTGTCGCCAAAAATCCAAATTCTTCTGGATTTTATCACCTTTATTAGTGCTATTTTTCTTGTACCCTTTTTTTCCGTACATGAAATTCTTTTTATTCAAATAATCTGTCGATATTTTGCTCATAACAATGGCATTATATTTCTTTAAAAGAATATTCATTGTCTCTTTTCGTTGCTAAAAATTCATTTTTTTTTGTGCCATCATCTAACACAAAGGCGTTCCGTGTGAATGACGATGCCCACCCAATTTACTCGATTTTTGCTGTGCACGTCTGCAAGTACTTTTAGCAAATTTGTGTGCATATGTATGTTGATGTGTGTGAATGTGTGCTTGAGTACGCCCATATGTGATTTTCTTCGTTTATCTGCGCGTGTGTGTGTGTGCTTTGCCATGGAAGATAACTCCATGAGCAGGACATTTCCCGTGCACAAGTCTTTCTTTCGATATGATAGGGTGGATCATCCGGACCGAAGGTGAGAGAAGTTTTCGGGCTCATAGGTCCCATTGGAGATGATTGCTGTCTGAAAAACCCATTCAGAGAAGGGAGACTTTCGCAGTGCGGCGGTCCTCATGAAAATTTGAAAGCTAAGAAGCCTATCATCTTATCGAGAGACAATTTTTATGTGATTTTTCACTGTCGTACCATATAACTTTGGCTGATGTACATTTGCGATAGATCAGCTACTTTTGAGTTGTTACCTTGATAGGCTGTTATGTTAGATCACAATTCCTTTCCATGCAGTAGTTACAGTTCAAATTCAAAGGTGGTTAATTTGAGTATGATACGGTAAACGATTACAGTAATGTTTAGTTGTTTTCCAAGAGTTAAGTTTTCCAACTTTTTCTCCAGAAGTTTTCCAAAATGATGCGATAAATTCTTTATGCTTAGTAATTCTACTTCCTTTTCGCGTTGATAAGGCTGCCGTTACTAAAAATCAGTTTTTCGACAATACAAATAAGCTGTTATCGGGTGATTCACTATTGATTTCAAAAAGAACTTCTTTAGTGCTAGAATTAAGTTAGCGAATAAAATTTGGCTTTCTTTTATCGTTTATCTTCCTCTCTTTTTTTTTGTTTTTTTCTTTTTTTTCTTTAGTTTTTCTTCTCTTTTCTCTTGCATGAAGAGTGAGTAGATGAGCACTCTTCAAAGGTAGTTAGAAACTGCTGTCTGAATAATATCTTCTCATCAAAATTTATCGACTTCTTTTGCACGTATATTTTGATCGGTGTAGGAAAGCTATGGACATTGAAATTCCTCTTCCCGCATATTCTGTGGGTTTTGAGTATGTCTGGATCTAGTGGACGTTCCAAACTATAGATTTAACCAAAAAAGTGTTCTCGTTTTCGTATGCTTTCTAAAGTACGATACTAACATTCAATTATTGACAATACTTTTTAATTCAGTTTTTTTTTTCGCTGATAGTTGTTGTCGTGAATGTAATACAGATTGATGTAAGTTGACGCAGCTGTTCTTTCAAATGCTATCTTTTTAAGTGCAATCTTCTTTCTAATGCTATCTTAAGAACTGAAGTATAGTATAGTATTATTCGAAGATTGGGTGGATTGGCAGCACTTGTTCGCAAGTTTTTGATTTTATGGAGGTTTTTTTTTCGGGTCCAAAGTGCAATGTTCCCCGTTCAAGCATCCGTCATGGAGGTGACTGGATTTTAATCGACGGGAAGGTAGAAAAAGGAAGAATCTTGCAATGATCCCTGCAAAAGAGGAACTTCCGTTCTGGAAACCACTTGAGGTGGAGATTTTTTAAGCTTGGGGTCGATCCAAAATCAAAGAGTCATATTTCTATGGAGTGTTGAATGGTGATGGCTGAACTCCGAACAGTAGTGTTGTGCGTGGATGTTTAGGTATGTGCCTAGATTTTGCGAATAGATGGTAACTATGCACCATACATCTTGTGCTCATTCGTTTCGACTCGAAAATGTGCTCAAAAGCCATCATGCTGAGGTTTGCTGGGAATAACTTATCGCCGAAGATGATCTTGGTCACTTTCAGAATTAAGGTGGTTTAGTGTGAGCATGAAATTTTTCGCCGGAGAAAATTTCTCTCAAACATGGAAAAATCAAATTTTATGGATGAGGATTTACACAATGAGTCTGTTGCATAGAAATTATGTTGCCTTTTCATTTTGTTTTTTTTTTTCGATATTGATGTAGTTGCTTGATCGGTGCGCTTTTAAATATAAATTCAATCGGCCATTTCTCAGCGTAATTTTTCCTCGACTGGAGAAAAAAGCACCTACAACGCTAAAATTTCTGCCACGTCCTCTAATTTCTGGAATAAGCTGAAAACTACATTTGTATCATTGGTAGAGAGCTTTATGTGATATAAGCGTTACAATTATCAATGCCGTAAGGCTATAGTAACTACTTTTTAGTGTTCGGTTGTATGAGATAGAGTCTATGGGCTGTTCGAAATTTGCTTAGTTGACGTATTGCATGTGATCTACAATATCTACATGTTAGATTAATCGCTACTTTAACGAATCGATGTAATTCGCCTACTAAATTAGAGGCAACTGAAAATTACATCTCATTGCATCACACTATTGCCTCTCCATCAGTCGGTTGTTGCCAATCAAATTCGTACACGGAAGGAAATTTTCATTACTGAAATGTCAAGATGTTTTTATTGCATTGCAAAATGATTTTGCGAAAATCTTATTGTTAGAGATGCTACTTCACTTCATAAATTAGGGAATATTTATAGCTGTGCAATAATCGTCTAGCTTATTTAGTTGCAACAATTTATGCGTTTGCAACAATTATTTGCAATAAATGCATTAGGTTGCAATAAATGCAATAGATTTGATACATTGGAAAGAGTTATTGCAATAGGCATAAGGCATTATATATATATATATATATATATATATATATAGGAAGTTGAGGGAATCTTAACGCTGATCGAATGCAAAATTCTCATATGAATTCAATATTCATAAGTGAATATAATATGAAAAAGAATCTCTCATCTAGAGATATTTTGGATAGCTCTAGCATTTCGTCAATTGAATGTAATTCTATTTATGACATCGGAGTGACGTTTATTGTAAACACTAAGAACTACAATATTGCCAATAAATATGTGTGCCTTCTTTGCTTTTTTATTGATGAAACTTCGTACATATGTGTTTAGGCCAATAAAATGGTTTTTGGGTTAATTTTTTATAATTCCACCATGAACTTTATGGTGAACTTTGAAGATCTACACATTTTTCTTATATCTTTTCCAACTCTTCAAAGAGAAAAATTACTGAACTATTGAGATAATAATTCACAAAGCACTACCGTACAATTGTACTTCGACTACCGTACAATTGTACTTCGTTCTGTAACAAGTTTATGCGCAAAATGTTCGTTTAGCATTAAGCTTGTAATTGGTTATTTCGCTATTAATGAAGAGAACAATTTCATCCGATTTGCATAAGTTACCCAGCCAGTGACGGGCAAAGTGCTGGCGACCTTTGTTAGTTACCTCGTCAATTCTTCAAATGCTATGCTAAGTGTTCAATTTACTGAAGCGTGAGGCAAATGAAGTTGTAAGAATAAGATCGCTGAAATTATAGAAGTGCTCGTCATAAAATATGTATGAATCGATTTTAGAATTTATTTGTAGACTTGCTGAATAAAGGTTAACTGCTATTACTTTTGTGGAAAATGGAGCAGCAAATGCACTTTTTCAATGCTCAAAACTTATTTTCATAATGTTTTCAAACTCACTAAGCGAAAAAAATTCTCTCAACCTTGCATTCAGCAAACTTTTTATTTGTACATTTACGTTTTTGAACTTTTTTTTTTCTTTTTAATAGGATATCTTTTCCTTTCAATCACTAAGCTCATAATCTAAACTATCAAAGTACTTATATTTTGTTAATTATTATTGGTTATTTGTGAATTAGAATGGTTCATGCATGCATGCGTATATGCGCTCATTACTGTGGATTTTTTTTTTTTTGAGCGACACAGGTGAGGGAACGTTAAGTTCATTTTCTTCGAAGAAATATCCCTTTCAAGGACAAATTCTTATAGGGATAATCAAGAACTTCTTTTGTTCTTAAAATGATTAATAGCGAATAGGGGGCCAAATTGCTTAAACTATTGCAAATATCACATATTCCGAGGTCGTCGCGCTTATTACTTTCCCGTAGCTTGCTAAAGTAGGAAAAAACGGAAGTTCTAAGGCGGAGTATCACAAATATGCGATCGCAGTTATGGAATATCAATCCTACTATGCGGAATAGTAGGCTATGCATTGTCTTCTGACAAAGACTTTACCATGCTACTGCAATATAATCGCTGCTTATTCTATCCCTCCCGCGGCCACAACATTTCCTGCATACACTGAACTGCGCATCGCTTTCGCACATAGAGGTACTTCATATTTTCTCTTGGCAATTCCGAAGGAGAGTTCTTTGCCTCTCCCCTCATAAAGATGTAAGAAAAGAAGCTTTGGAAATTGAGCTTCTAGATCAGTCCGATGCTTGAGCTGTCATTTCTTCATCGAAAATCAAGCGAAAAAAAAAACCTTACCTCGGAAAATTCAGCTGAACAGGAAGTGTGGTAGCAAAATCCTTCAATCAGAGACTTTAGAAAAAAACTCCGTTTATGCGCTCATTATGTCGATTCACTTTTGTGGCATTTATGTAGCTTATGTAGATGATGGCACATGTCAATCCCATCGGATATCGCTCTTATTGACGCCTTTAACTCCCTTAATGGTGAAAGACATACGGATTTATGGTGTTGAGATGAAGAATGACATACAGCTAAAGCACTAAACAGAACGGTATTCGATGGTGTCGCACCCGATATACATCACTTAATATGAAAGGCGCTACCCAGAGAGCAGGAGAATCGACATCGGTGATCCACAGATGGAGTTATTCTGGGATATGCATTCACGTGAGCATATAAATATGATTCACTAAAAAAACTGAAGATTTCTGAATTTTTTGGATTTTGCTCATATCATTTCAATTTCCCGACATCAGCTCCATTGTGGAAGATGTTAGCCATCGAATTCGAAAGCTTTTTCTAAACCCACAAATATGGAATGTAGCATCCCATTCCATTACCTAAGTCATCTAAATGCTCTCTCATATTCCGTATTAGCAGCAGCACATCGTCTCTAATGGCATCCACGTTGTTGAAATGAAAAATCTCTTTCACCAATCCTGCTTGCTAGGTATAATTTTTAAAAATTCCCTTCCAGGGAAAATAATTTTTTTCCAACAGTTCACGTTTCCCAAAATTTAGCCTTTTCCCGTGCAACAAACACCAGCTCATTAACCTTATCAGGACTATTGAAAAGAGAGTGCATGAGGTGATATCAAATCCTAGGATGAGGCGCTACTAGGTAATTGTTAATTCAATGCAAGAACGGCTAGAATATTATAGTATTATGTGAGTTTACACTGATATTTTTTTTTATTGCTTAAAAGTTGCGCAAAACGAGGAACTTTGATGTTCATCGAGGCGTTTTATTATGCAAGACACTTTTATAGATTTGCAGTTGTAAAACGCAAATTCCGTACTGAACATCTTCTAAAGAAGTGATGAGATAAAGCGGTTATAACATAAATGACTACCGTATAACTTTACTATGATTTTAAAATTGCTGACAACTCGTATGCCGTTTGTTATTTATTCATAAAAAGTCTTTAATCTTTAATCAGTCTTTAATTTTAATGGTGAAAGTCTTTGCGTTGATTGCCCATAAGTCTTTAATCATATTTGCATATGATTTTAATGGTCAATGTGAAAAGAGATTTTAATGCCAAAAGGGAAGATTGATTTTTTTTTTTTGCGTTGATTGCCCATTTCAATAAATATGCAAATTAGTTCAGCTATTGATAGTTGAAGTTCTTTGAAAGTGCAAACTCTTCTGGCAAAGTAATTAAGAGCAACTCATCGAAACGAATTGCTCGCTCATTATGCAAATATTCAATCCATTGACGCACATAACTGCAACACAGTCATCATGTAGAAGATGAGATATTAGACTGTGATCTCCTAGAGGCAATCCATAGGTTCGAAAATAATATCATCGGACGAATACCGTCAGAATATGAAGCAATTTTACTTAAAAAAACAACTTGGTTGGCTTAATATTAAATCAATATACCAATATTCGATAGGATAGTGCGAAAAACTGAAAGAACAATAGTAGTTTCATGAAAGATTACATGCAAATCGTCATTTTTAGCTACCACTAAACAGGTTCTAAAACAGGCAGGCAAAATTTTAGTTTTTATATTTTGATTTCATTCCATTTCAACCTCTCGAAGTGGGAAAATATGGAAAAATATATGAGCATGAACAGGAGGAAAGAGCAGTATATCCACGGAGCTATACTTTGGGCGAACATGCATCTAACACCTGAAAACAGCAATACCGTATTGGTAAAAACGACTTAGCGACAGCTTAAATGATGAAAGAGTGGATGAAATTATGATGCTGGCAGGAAGCAGGTTCCAACTTGTGCAACTCGAAACTGGAAACTATACCGAACATTATTTGTACCGCAGCATGATTTGGTACGCTGAAATTGATGCCCATGTCGACTACAGGGAAGCGCAAACTGAATTGATAGTGGGAATTCGGAAAAGCAGGAAGAAATTTAACAATCAGCAGTTGAATCAAACTTGAGCCTGCGAAGTTATAATGATGCCAGATCAATGATTTTCAGCCTGGTAGTATAATTTGGCTGGTAATGACCACTGTAAATTTTGTGAAGAGCAGTGCGGGTGGACCGTTTTCCGGACGTTCCTCAAGAATCTGATATTGGAAACCATACGAGCAGACTAAACAGGAATTCATCACTGAAATATGGCTGGGAATGAACTAATAATCATCGCAGTTGTATTGCTACGTGCGAAGAGTACAAGTTGCAATCTTCGATGACCTTTTAGCAGAAGTGGAGAACTGCAACCTCAAATGGAGTTCATGGGTCGACTATAGCTGCAGGTTCATGAACGTCATAGTACTTTGAAGTCATCACCTAGCCCATGGAAACATTAGTGTCGGAAATTGACATGAGTCACATGACATTTTCCATAATTTGATGGACGTCTTTTCCAGGTCTTTTTTCCAGGATGTGGAAATCCTAGGCAAGATCATGCAGTTGAGAACTAATGCTGTGATTGTCAGTAAAGTACTACTCAGAATGTCGTCGGATGTTTATCGGGAGGAGTACAGGACCCAAGACACCTCCTTCTCGTACATCATTGGGAAATGAGTGTGAAGCGAAGTAACTATCTCCAATTCTTGCTTGAAAAGTGCTCTCATTTAAAAATGCTTCGATTCACTTTAGAAAAGAGCTGACGGCGCCATATTTTTCTAATTTCAAGAGCAATTTCTCATGACAAGCCACGTCAAAAGCTTTAGCATAATCAATATGCACAATTTCAGTCTCAACTCTCATATTCAACGAGGATATCCGGTCCCCTAAGCACGAAATGAGTTGTGAAATCATGGGCTGGCTATGGACGAAGCCGAATTAGGCAAGATTCAGAAGGCTGTTTCGCTTACAGTGATCTATTCATTACAACTTCGGCAATCATTTCGAAAATCTTGCAAAAGCAAAGACCAGACTAATTGGGCGTTAGCTTTCTAATGAAGTCGCGGCTGGCTCCTTCAGCAAACGATGAAAAGAACGCATAATTCCAAGCAAGATGAAAATATGAAAAAGAAAGCGAATATAGAAAATTCATGCTAGGCGGTCTAGAGATTGCTTTTACGGTGCGTTTTAGAAACAGTGATGAGGTAGTGTCTTATGAATGGCCTTCAGAGCTGAGCCAACAATTGCGTCAACAAAATCCAGATGCTTATTGCATCGTAGAGGAATAAACCGATAGCATATCCTTATTTCACATAAAAACACTTGAGAAACGATTTGTGAAGATATTGCATTGTTGCGCATACCGTACTGCGCATACCGTACTGCGCTTCAAAGCGATGATCATCACCTCTTTACAGAAGCTAAAATTCTGTGAAAATTAACTCAGAACGGACACACTGGACTTATGATATGTGGCTTTTGTGTTTCTTTATTTTCTTTCTGTATTTTTCGTTTTCCGATTTTATATTTCATTTCTGCTCATATTTGAGTATTTCCTTCTTCACTTTCCATTTACAATTTTGAGAGCTGCTGAAAAGATCATTAGAATTTTGCCGATTATCTGTGAAATGTCTATGTGCTAATATATGCATTTCAAACGAGAATCATATCAAGCGCTGAATTATGTCGTTAAAGGAGCGTCGCAAGTTGCTAGTTCGTTTCATTGAAGTTGTTCCCGCAGCACAACGACATAGATAATTAACGATGACAGGTGATCGTAGGTTAGCAATTCGAACACAGAAAATTTTCGAAATTAATTCTCATTTATCATTTTCAACAGAATCGCAAGAGAGAGAGCAGACTAAACTTACGCTCTGAGCATCGAGTAACTTACTTTCTTTTATTTCAATATCTTGATGTGAGGAAACATGTAACGAGTATGCGAGTATGAATAGCAGCAAGGATAGTGAAGCAACTAAAGGAAAAGAACAGCAATAAACAAAAAAAGGAAACTAAACCGTCCATAAAGCAATAGTCACTGATCTTCATTGTATAAGAGCAATGATAGTATGAAGAAAAGAGCCATCCAATCGCACTATGAAAGGTAAATGAATGAATATATCAACAATCCCAGTTGGAAACAGATTCATGGTTCCTGAAACGCTATTTTGCTCCCACTAAAGACGGAAAATCTTAATTTTCATCTAACGACGCTTAATATTGCCATAGATGATGTATTTTTAATGGCATTAAACCTGCTTCGTATTTCCTCTCCACAGAAACTGTTGACTTCCAACAACTTCCACATTGATGACATTTAAGAAGTTTCTTTGCAATTCAATTATTGATTGCCAACGAATAAACGAAAGCAATATTTCTGCATCGTTTATGTCAACATATGCTAAGGCATTTCCTCCCAACATAGTATTCATTTTATTATATCATCTTACTAATTAGGTGAAATGGAATTTTCATTATATGTTCGAATGAAGTGAAATGTTTTGCTTAGCTATCGAATGATATTCCTAGCGGAATAATTAACATACGTAATTACGACATTCACTTACCTATTGTTTACGGCTTTATAATGAGCGTGTATTGATTTATACAGTTGGCGACTTTTGATCTTCTGAATTTTTTTCAAATGAATTTAAGTTAATGGTACTTGGTTGTGCTATTTTATAAGGGAAGTTGCTCGAGAAAATTAAACTTGATGATCTCGTCACATATAATACCCTCATCTTTTTATGATCGTCTTAGGAACCTGAATTCGAGTAATGCGGCTTGAAAATTACTCTCTTGAGATCACTTAGCTGAGAATGAACCTCATATCGAAAGTATTCGAGCGCAACAAGGCTATTTGCCTAATGAAATTCCCCTCCTTTGCAAATTACATTTCATTTATTTTGCTTCTAGCGCATTATTGCATTAAAAATTCTTATGAATTATTCATTAGCGTATATAGCAATAATACTCTCTCGCTTTCCCTATCAACATTTCAGCAAAAATCTCTCGAAAATGATAAGTGAATGAATGAATGCTCGCTTGATTTTAGATCCTAGAAAATATGCAAATTTATTTGCTTATCGAGTATAAAGGTCAACGATCACTCAATGAAATCTTTAAAAAATATGAGACTTCAATTTGCTAACACTTAGGAACACTGTTGGACTATTTGAAAACTACTTCAATTTAGCAATAAGAGGACAAAAACATATAGAAATGCTTTCCGCCTATTCATGCACATTTCGATGAATATTGCCACTTAGTCCATATATGTGATGACGTTATAAGAAAATTAAATTGTGCACTTATTTTCAAGTTGGATTTATTCCCGTTGTATCATTCTTAAGGTGATGACGTCATGATAACTTGTATAACGGAGAAAAGATTAAGGAAACTTTTTCGCAAGTATAACTATTGCTTCTTGCTACGGCCAATTTTGAGATAATGTTAATAAATAACTTTTAGATAATGATAGATTCCTTATAAAGTGGATATATGGATTTTCATTGCAATGATCCAGATAAATCTAGATAAATGCAGTGTGTTCCAGATTTTCATCTTGTTTGAATTTATGCGTTTGATAGCGCATCATAATCTTTGTGTATTGATCTCATATCTCGAGAATTGATGGGAGGATAGCTGCATCGAATGAAACACTAGTATAGCGCATTCACTCATCCATCATATATTAAGATCGTATATTGTGATCATTATCGTTGTGCATTGGTTATGCGATGGAACTCAGTTGAGAGTTGAATGAATGGTAGTTATTCAACTTTTGAGTGCTGAATGGATTTCATAGTTATCGACACATTTTAGAGAGGAGCAGCCGACTTTGCATCGTTTTACGAGTTGAATCCCTCATCATTCACTTGTCTACTTGTGCTCCGCCTTTCCTAATCTTTACGTTTCAGTTTTTTTTTCTTTTTTTCTCGTTATGTTGCTAGCCACTCCCGTTTCCGTGTTTGCTGATTTACGTTAGCTTTTATATATGGCTGCAGCACGTTTTTGACGTTGATCTTTTGGCATTCAGCCGATTGTGTTGTGGTTTTGTCTTCGATTTGCAGCTGGCTGCCTTCAACGATGCACTCTTCCTCCATGAGATCAGCTGTTCGTTGCTTTCTAGCATAGCTTATATTATAGCATTATAATTCTGCAATTTCCTTTCTTGCATCTTTGTATATTTATTAATCAATTCTCATAAAATTAGTGATGTTTTTATGTTCTTGACCTTCGTAATAAAGCCATATCTAAATCATAATTATGTGCATTTTCTAAGGCGTATTTCGAAAAAACGGCACATCGAATATCCTCTTATGAGTCGCCATTTCAGATCTCAATTCACTTTTCTAAACAAATAGTCAGTAACGTTTTGCGATGCGCGTTAATCGAACGTATTGCAATTTTTGCATTTTACTCAACGTGAGTTCAATATTTCCGCTTTGTGAATGTAGAGGAAATATTCATTTCATATTTATTCACATATTATTGTATTTATAAATAAAGCTATGCCTATGTGAATGTATCAAAGTCTGTCTATGTGTATCTGCACATTCTGCGCTCTATTTTTAGCTTATAGATAATTAGAGTTATAGGTAATTTATTGATTATTGATAATGAAAAATCGGAGATTATTTTCGCGATGAGGAAACTTTTTTGCATATTTCAGCCTTATTTTCTCGAAACGAGGATGACATAAACGACAGCTTGAGCAGCCTCATGAAGTGGGAAATATAGTTTTAATAAAAGGGATTAAGTTTTAATGTGGATTTTTTAGCAGACAATTAGTTGAGAATTTAAATGCAATAAATCTCCTTCATATCCACTTAAAGGCTTTATAAAGTCTAGCCGACAAACTATGCAGTGTAATCAATTGTTTATGGGCAAAAAGTAATTTTTCCTCGATATTTTTTTTTGTAGTTTCAGTGCAAATTTTATAGTCATCATCAATGCACTTTCTTAGCATTTAATACATCCAATGGGATGAAGCAAGAAATCACGTACTGCTAGAAATCGCTCGTGCAATAGCAACCTTTACTTCTTTGTTGGATATAAATTGCTCGTCAAGATTGCTATTTTCTTTTCATTTAGTAGATGTTTGTGACAGCCATTTGCACCATTTGAAAATGTAAAATATTTTACGTTTCGGAATTTTCGACTCGTTTCTATACAGTAGATAATTTTTTTTTTTTATTTTTTTTGGAAAAACATTGGCAAGAAATGAAAATGAATTCTTTTCATTTACTTAAGATGCTTTAGGTAACGAAGATTTTCAATTCGATGAGAAAATTTCTAGCAGATTTTATTAGGTTTGAACAATTTTCTTATCTTCTAATCTAACCACACTGAATGTGCTTTTGATTGAAAATTCGGAAGTTCGAGATCTTTCAATAGCGATTTTTTGAACGCGTTCGACTGAAGGAATATCCATTATTAAATCCCTAAAAAATATTCATATCGAATGAATTTTTTGATAGCATTCAAAAATATGACTAGCCCATATTTAATCATTCAATATTATAGATTTGTGGACTTATTTGTGGATTTCCGCTTAGTCAATAGAAAAAATGTTTGTCTAAAATTTCGCTTGAACTTATTGCTCGTTGCACTCATCAATCAAAATCTTTGCGTGGAGATGGAAGAGAATATATTCCAACATGACTTTTTACAAACTTTTTAAACTATTTCCTCTTGTAGTTCTTCAACTGTCTAAGATTCTTAGGGTTCTATTGGTTTTGCATCTTCTACCTACGTTAAGCATCTCATGCAAACTGTAACAATTCAAACCATTGCTAAATATGCAAATATAAACCCACTTAAAAATGACAATATTTTTCTGATAAGTTTCTTTGTTGACTCTCATTTGGGAATGTCAGCGGCGAAAACCGACCAAGAGACCAATTGTAGGTAATATTTAACCGATTTATTCAAATTACCCATGACTGAAAATACGTTTAACCGTTTGCCTCTTAAAAATGGCTATTATTCCATCACTGCTGATTTCGTTTTAAATTTTCTTTATTAAACCTTTTCACTGAGGCTTAATTCGATGAAATAACTAGAATTTCTATCATCTGGTTATAACTATAATTTAAATAAGAAAATCCATAGAATATTCGCGCGCAGTTTCTCGATTTACAATTTTTTTTTTAGTTTTTTGTGCCATGTTTAACTTCACTAGCAAATCACATCTTCAAACTTTTATCATTCGGAGGGAAGGAAAAATGGTACCACCGATTGGTGAAGAGCTTTCTTATTCTAATGGCCACATACAACGCATTATATCGGAGCATCTAGGTATATATCGTTGAATATCCTAAAAACATATAGATACTTTTGAGTAGTTTATATATTCTTTCTTATATCAGAAAACAATCTTAAAACTCGAAGATGTTGGAAATTAGACATTACAACATTCGTGGATGTGAAACAAGCTTGACTAATTAATAAGTTGGAAGAAACGCCTTTTTTTCACAATAATGGAAGTGCACTGTGATTGATGAGACTCCTTGGAAAGGTGTCATTTCACCATCTCGTAAAGGATTGTTGATATGACTAGGAAAGGCATCATTGTAGAAGCAAAAAGTTGTTTTTTTTTTCAGCGACAATCCTTCAAGATTTTCTGGTTTTTTTGTTTTTTTTTAGTGATTGTTAGCCACTCATCGAATATTTCAAGTTGCTTGATTGCCTGTTCTTTCAATTGAGTGACAAAGGAGAGGCATAAAAGAGGCGGGATTGGCTTTATACGCTTTAAATTTTTTAAAACTTTCTCAAAGTCTTTTCTATGAAGAAATTTTTTTTTTTTTGCATTTCCCTATCATACTACAGTTGCTTCTAAATTATTTTCAATTCATATTGTTTGTTATTTGTGTTTGCTTTGAAAGATATCGATTTTGTTTTAACGGCATTACGGAGATATTGCATCAGCCTCTTCGATGGTGCGTACATTCTTCGTTTGTTGCTATCGGTGATGTTCACCCACATCAAATTGCTACAAAAAAAAAGAAAAAAAAATTGAAAATTTGAAACAATTCTGAAAATTTTCACCAAATATTTCATCGAGGTGATTTTTATCGATGTAGCGTATGATTTTGAATTGCACATATTCGAAAAATAAATTTCGCTTCAACTTTTAATATGAAATTCAGCATAGACATTCTATTATGAAAAGCGAACATAAATTGTGAATTATATTCATGACGACGATTTATTAGCCATTTAATCGTTTGGCGTTCTTTATCGTTATAGAAAAAAAAAAGATCTAATGTTATATGAAGCGATTCGTATGCAATACGAAGTGTTAGATGGTTGATTGCTGAAGTTTAAAACGTTCTACAATAAAAATTAGAGGGGTACTTTTACGTGTTGTGCATAACCTTCCAATTCCTTTTCTTGCATCATAGCCGTTTGTGAATAACATTTCGATAGATGGAATTGAAGGTCGAAATAGCTTATTCGTTGTGTCCTTTGTGAATAGTGGGTTTTATGCTACCTGAATGTATTTGTTAAATAAGACATTTTTTCAATGTTCTGTTCAGTATATTAGTATCTTTCGATTAACTAGTGCAAATCTTATACAAAAGAATTACTTTTTGCACCTATATCATTTTAAAAATGTCTAGATGCAGTTCGATGGGGCGTTTGAAGAGAAAACCATAACGTTCTTCGGTGAATGCACGTCGGCAATAGGCGAAAATTACAGATGGCTGCAGCCCACTGAGGCAGCACTTAAGCATCGGCGTGGATTGCTTTGTGCACCTTTGACGAAGTCATAATTGATGCGTTTTCAATCTTTTTTTTTTTTTTTTTTTGCTTGGAATATTCAGTAGCGCTTCTTTGCATGTATCACACATCTTTTTCCGCAGCCTTTTTGCTCATATGTACCGTTGTTATGATTCTATGTTCCGTCGAATCTTAAAGTACCTTGTCTTCTCGCATAAATTATCTTTATAGGTCACGTATCGACATGGTAGTTTGCAAAACTTCTCGTATGTATTATTTAAACCTTTTGCATATCATTTGGCATGCAAAACAATTTTTTACACCCTCATATTATAACTAATAAGGGGTTTACTCACTTTCAAATGAACCATTATGTGTTTCGCTGATCATATTTATGGAAGAATGCTACCTCCAGAGTGTTGCAAGTTGAAGAATTGGATCTTATTGCCGTTTATTCGTCAGAAAAACATAGATCATGCTTTTTAGGTCATTTTACCAAACACAGGTCATTTCAGCAAACAAAGGTCATTTCAGTAAACACAGGTCATTTCAGCAAATTTTCTGCTTTGGTCGACTCGTTGTTTAATGTGTTTTATTTCGCGAAATATCTTACATGGGGTTACTATATATGTGTTTGCGTGTGTGCCTATGTGCGTGGCTGTCTCTGCATGTGTGTATACATCGGTTGCACCTATATGCCTTTTCGTGTGTATTTGCTTGCTATCCTATGAGTAACTTATATAAATTTTTTCCACTTTATTCTTCCTTAAGACGTTGCGAAACATGTGATCGCCATATGGCGAAAAATCGTCTCATTGAGCTTTGTTAGAGGCCTTCATTGAATAAATTTTTCGAATTTTTTTTTTATTTTTTTAATTTCATACAAAGTTTTCTCCATATTTATCTAAGCCTTTGAATAGCGCTTCGATAACATCGTGAAATTTTTTTTTTCAAATTCTGCCATTCTTCAAGGGGTGAATATATTTCTCTGTTTATTTTCGAAATTTGAAAAGTACTTAGTGATGATGCTGTGAAATTTTTGCACACATCTTTCGTTTACGATTTATTACAACAACACAACGCTTTGCTTAGCAGCAATTGAGAAAAGCTATGAAAGAAAAAAAAAAAGTTGATGCACACAGCTATTCCACCTTATCTAACTTCAGATCTCTTCGAAGCTTTTCGCATATTCGCAACAATTTTCTTCGATTCGTTATTTGTTTAGTGCTATTGTTTCATCTAAACAAATTTTGTTGATTCTTCCATTCTTTATGGTATCTCATTGTCACCTTCAGATGGACTAGTCGTTTTTGCAATAATCTATCTTTGCTTCTTGATCATTATTTGGGTGGCTATTAATATATGCCCTATTCGGCTGTCAATAAATCCGCATGTCATTTAGTATGAACTAAGCAAACTACATACGGATGTCCTATGCTAAGTAAAGTGCAAAAAAGTGAAGCAAGAGATGACCGTATATGCGCGAAGCATAAGTTACAGTGCTGTGTGTTTAAAATTGTGAGTTTCTGGGAGTTTTTTATGGGAATATACGGCAACATCATGAAGTCGTCATGGAGAGCTCCTCAAATGTCAGTCAGAAGAGTCAAACGTATATTCAATGCTCAGGACTTATTTCCAGATGTGGAGTGTTTTCAATGCCACTGAGAAAGTCTTTACCTTTGAAGTCGCCTCGTGGCTGATTCACACCTTTGCTATGTGGCATACATTTCGAATTTTTAATATATTTTTGCATTGGAGTCGAGAAAGTAATGATCTTAGTCCGCGTTTTTTGCTTTCGATTGTATCATCCTTCTTTGAAGCTTATTTACAGCCGAAAAAATGAAAGTTTGGCGGTCGTAACTCTTGATCCAGCTTCACTTTTTGAATTCAGTCTGTGCCAGCTTATGAGGGGATAGATTGCCTCATTTTATCACTTCATAAGCCAGTACTGTAGGCGCGGAGCTCAAATTTCGGTTTCTACGATCACTAAGTTGTTGATGGTTTTACCTAAACTAATGCAGCTCTTGAAACTTAACAATTCTGTCTTATCAGCTCTTATCAGGTTGTCGGCTGACAATTTTTCTCGGTCCTTTGGTCTTTCACTTAGTGTACCGGAAACCGTGAGCACAGAAACTGAAATGTTGCGCTTGTAATCGTCAAGTGCAAAGCTATTCTTCAAAGTTTTGAAATTCATCGTTAACACAAGTGTTCTTCTTATTGAGATTCTACTTAGAGGTATGAAATTCGATTTTTATATCGATATGGCTAAAACGATTGCATTTTCTTTGAAATTTCAACCTTTTCAGTGCTTAGTCACTTATTCGCCACAGGTCATACGCGTCTAGCACCTTCCCTCCCTCATCCTCAATAATTTTGGTCTGTCACATCTCCGACTTTTTTTTTCTGCATTAGTTATGAGCTTATTCATTTGTTCACTTTGAACGTATATTGAAGCGATATGTTTCGCCTTATTCAGCCTAACTTCTGCGATTATTTGATTATGGAATAATGCTTCCCATAAGAATAAATAGAAAATATTATACTGAAAATCTATTCAAAGATTCATCCATTAGGAAAAGTATTCCATCCTAAATTATGCAAAGACATGACAATATAGCGTTGTTATAATTGGCAACTGGAAACTGTGAAATAAGTGTTTTAACAAATAAACCCCACGGTCATAGAATCTTCTATAAGAAAAGCTGTTTTAGCTATGATTGTAGTTCGAAAGCGCCTCTGCCTGATTGCAGTTATCTTACGAGTCGCTTGAATGACTATAAGCTAAACGTGTTGAAATTTGATGAGTGTAAAGCTCGATCGTAAGCAACGAGATTCATTGTGCCATTTCTCTATTGGACTTTTCACATCCATGACACTGAGATATAATGTTTTAATCTTGATAGCG
Organism: Baylisascaris schroederi; assembly: GCA_006503575.1. Taxonomy (NCBI): domain Eukaryota; kingdom Metazoa; phylum Nematoda; class Chromadorea; order Rhabditida; family Ascarididae; genus Baylisascaris; species Baylisascaris schroederi. Next base: position 125,067 of record QEWY01002553.1, on the reverse strand, counting down.
AGCTTTTTGAATGCGATATTTTTATATGCTTATTTATTTACTTATTTATTTATTTATTTATTTATTTATTTATTTATTTATTTATTCATTATTTTTATATTTAATCACTTATCATATTTTTTTGATCTAATCACTTATCATATTTCTTTATCGAATCGCTTATCATATTTTTTAAAATCTAATCACTTATCATCTCTGTCTGAGTTTTTTTTATTCATTAATATTCATTCACTAACTAATTTATTTTTTGTTTATTCTGGTTTTGCAGCAATTATGCATTTATATTGATTGGAAACGGTAGTCACATGTCATTATCTCTTCAACATATTCATACTGATAAATTGCCAATGCGGTGCTCAGAAAGACAGGTGAAATGCGCACTGGGTTAGGTATGAATAGATGAAGTAAAGGTGACTTCACTATCGTTACCTGAAGCCAATTTCACACTTCAAATATTTGCAATACAAAAAATTAGCGGCGCTTTTGTCGGTGTGCGGTGAATGAACATTCGATGAGCATTGAATAGCGCCTTCTATCGTATTATTTATGTCAACATTCAAAGATAACAATATCACATCAATAATGTCATGAGTTCTTTTACATAGTAGTACGAGACTCGAACGTAATATGGTTCATTCGATGCGGATATATTGTGTCAGATTTCCAAGAGAACATAGCTTTCCCTATATAAAGCATCTGATTAAACAAACCAAAAAAAATACTCGTTTTAAGAAAACGCATTGTAACTGTAAACGAGGACGCATTGCTGAATAAAACTCTACTTTCAGGTATGCGCCGAAAATCGACACACATAGACGGTATGTTTTCTTTATTTCACCGTTTCATTTCAACGTTCTTTCGTGATATGTTTTCTTTCAGTTGGTAAATTGTTAATGGCCGATTAGTGAATGCTAATCAATTGCCTTGGTGTTTGCGGTTTTGAGACTTTGCTTCTTGCTTCTTTGTTTGTTTTAAAGTTTTGTGCCATCTGTGCTATGCAACAAGATAGGCATCTGTCATATTCGAGAAATTTACTCGTTATATCTGAAGAGTTTCGAAAGAAGGACGATTACACAAACATCTTTAGTGTATTCTTCAAGGTCTGTAGAATACCGCTATTCATATGAAAGAAAGAGCAATCAAATTTCATTCATATGCGAAAAATTAATGCACATATCCTCTTTGCTTTTGTATTCATTTCTTTTGTTTTTTTTCTTTTTTTCTTTTTTTTTTCAAAGAAAAAACGAGAGTGTTGCTGCTTTAGATGGTGATTAAAATGTTTGATAAGAATTCCATGAAAAATTTTTAGGAAACCTTTGCTCTGGAAACTTTCAACTCACCGATCAGCGGATAATTGCCATAGGAAACTATGAATGAACTTTTTCATTTGGGGATGCACTAGGGGAAATGTCGTCACATTGTTGCACATCTTCGAATGTCTTCTACTATAGGAAAGTGCGCTAGAAAAAGAGCTTCTAGTTTAGCAGTTTTTTAATGATGACGGGATCAACTCAATGATGTGAAAAGTTTTTCTCTCTAAAATGCATCAGCAAATACGGAATTTTCGTATTTGAAAATTTGCAAATGATGCATAGAAAGTTGTATACGTCAAAAAAATCAGCACAGAAAAAAACTGTCTCAGTAAAATAACATAATAACTCATATTTTACGATCTAAGAGGCTCTTTGCATATTGTGTTTTATCGATCACCAAGAAGTGCCAGGTGCTTGTTGTTCCTTTATGCGGTTTTTTTCTTTTTCTTTTTCCTTTTTTTTTTGCAAACCTGATGAAGTTCTCCGAAGATATTCGGAAAGATTTAGTTCTGCTCAAACATTACTCTCTCGATATTTCTGAAATCCACAACACATCAATAATATTAAGATATATTGCAAAGTTCACCAATGAAAACAATTCCATTCAAATATCTCGTTCTTTACGCTTTTTGTGGAAATTCTTTGTGTTAATCTAGCGCTAAGTTGTGCATAGTTTGCTTCATCTTATTAGACGATATTCTACTCAGAATTCTTTTAATGAGCGTAAAATTTGAAATTTGTCCTTTGTTATTTCCTTCCAATTGACTGATCGCATTTTCTTTTGTTATTATAGAATTATGCATGGATTTTATGTGAATTACTTGCATGTTGCGTGACTGATTTGTTTCGATTTGCATAATCTTACTGTTCAGAGGTGCTGAATGTTTCTTCGAGCCGATTGTAGCTTTGCAAACGTTCTACTCTTCATTGCTGTTTATGCTGAAATACTCTGTGGATGTTTTCCCACTTCGGAACGTTGAGATAAAATGAATGAAAAAATAAAAAACAAACTTCAAATTGATTATTCAATAGGTTTTTAATATTTTTTTTCGATCCATTCAACTAAATATTGCAAATAATTCTGCTCACTAATTTGTTCTTCTGTCTCAATTTGAATATTGCAAGTCGAGGTTCATCCGATTAAATACTATGAAATTTATGATATGGATTCATAAACCCCTTTGGGCAACAGTTTAAAAGTACACTCTCATATCTACCGACGCTACATCTTTCATGACCGTTCAAAATTTTTAGATAATATGACATAACTGATTCGACCCACCACCACCAACCACTTTCGCAGAGATCCTGCAGAGTTCCGTTTAAAAACTATTCTTCGTTAGCTATTGATCGTACTCACGCAAAACGGTAATGATTGTGCACTCCCATTGATAACTCGTAGCTCTAAGGAAATCTGTCATTGAGGTGAATAATGACATAAATGCTTTAAATAGCAATGTAACAGTATGACCGTTTTTCCTTGTATAGCTTTTTGAATGTCACTTTTACGTCTTCATATGTGGAATCAATAGGAACGGCAACAAACGAATAGAGCAAGAATTAAATCGAATTTCTGATTTATTGAAGTGGCCGTGCAAGAGTCGAACCGGAACCGGAGCAATTTCATGAAACATTTCCATTCTTGATTTTTCATAGATGATGTGTTGAGTTAGAAATGTTCACTTGCTAAATTTACTTTATACATAGCTTTGATTTTTATTACATTTACCGGAAATCCAGAAGAGCAGTCGTATGTAAATTCGACAGACAGCATGAATAAGGCAGATCTGAAAGGTGAAATACGAAAGAAACACAACATTACCATAAAGAGTTCAAAGGTAGAGAGAAAGTTTACAATTGTGGAAATTGAAGAAACGAAGAGATAAGGATATGATACACCGCAATGGCGCTAACATTAGTCGTTACGAAGAAATTGAGCAAAAAAAAGAAATGAAAATCCTCTTCTATACGATGAGTGGTGCCGTCTAAATTGCGTTTTTTTTTTTTCACAGCAGAGGTGGTCGTGAAATTGCGGTAACTCTAACTAGTTCACACTTATTCCACTAAGACAATAATATTCCGATAGTACATTAGCAGTAATTCCAATAAGATTGCGATTTGTGAGCTTAAAAAGAGTTTGATCTATTATTTGGAACATCCTTGACCACAATTATTAGGTAGTGCTCAGCATATCACTCCATAATCCATGCTGGGTAGATCGAGCTGCACCGACTCGAGTTTTTAGCCCCAAAGTCCGGAGCGGAGCCAGGTGAACGAATACCCTCAAATGGTCGCTACCGGGAATGCCCAGAAATCGGGAGTTTCTAACCGATCTTGACTTTGCCTAACAAATGGAAATTGTGACCATAATGTCACTTTTTTTGGGTAAAACGCAAATATGACTAAAAATTCGCGTTCGTATCATCCCGCCAATGAGCAGTATAATATGAGAAAAACTACCGATTATTTGAACGAATTTCCTATAGAAGGCCCATTTTTTGCTGTCGAAATGAACGCCGAATCAATGTAAAATGTCGACAATTTTTTCCCCACCGTTAAATATTCGTAAAACCTTCCGAAAATGATGGATGAATTGAAAAATGATCTCGAAATTGTGCATGTTTATCGTTCTTTGGTATGAATTATACTGAAGCAATTTCTTTGCACTTGCTTCACTGATCTTCGTGTTGAGTCTTTCGAAAGAGGCAAATAGGAGCACATGAAATATGTCCCCAGCAATAAGTTATGAGAGTGCAAATTCGCCAAAAAAATGACTCAAAGTCGAATATATGCTACTGAAGAATACAAATATTCCATACTCATTTGCATATTTTAATTGATGAAAAATCTTTAAATAACTAGAAGAGATTGTGGCAAATGTCGGGCCTAACAAGAAATTTTGTTACAGTAAGAGTTGAAACTTTCTTATGGTTACAGAGTTTTTTTACCTTTTGAACAGATCTTTATTTCATTTCCTTTACATATTCGAATTGGTTTCCTTTAGAAATGCTTCCAGAAAATCATAAACACTCGATTGGTTAACACATTACGATTGTTGGTACAAGAGAGCTGTCGATAAAAGAGATGAAATCAACCTTTCAACTAACAAACATTATTGATCCGATATGAATCTAACTCGCTTTTATTAGAACATCGTTTGATACGCTTTGCAATATTTATATTCCTTGCTCATTTGTCTAAATCATTCCCGCAAAACAATTTACAAATTGAATTTACTGGAAAATTTTTGCATGATATCTAGCTGAAACCTTTTGCTTGCTTTTGCAATCGCTGATTTCATTTGAAGACACTCATCCTCATAATAAATCCCTCTATCTCTTGCATTATCTCTTTGGAGTTAGCAGTACTAGTAATATTACTGGTAGTAAAGCCTTTAATAGTAGACAACAAAAAGTGCTGCTATTACAGTGGACGAAAAGGAATGAGCACATCAGTAAATAAAATACGGAAAAGTCAGTGATACGATACACAGTGGAGTAAGGTGATATGCATATATAAAGTAGATAATGTTTGAAAAATTAATGTGATAAGCTTCGATCCGAGGTGGCCATTTCACTTCATCGAATAATTCGAATCAATTGCATTATGCAGATCGAAGCGCCACATAGGAAAATATGCTGAAACGTTTGTTCATTAGACGCTTCAATTCAACGCTGATTTATTCATCGGATTCTTAATCAGCTAGCGAGCGTGGCTCAGCTTTGCCTCATTTACATATCGAACATGTTTATTGCCAATCTTTTATTTTAAACGTACCTTGCGTGCGCTTTTCAGTGTATTCATAGAGATTAGTGATCCTTATCTTGCATAAATTCATACGAGTGTGAGTGTTCACTTTTATTGGTTCTTTTCACGACTGAGAAGAGTCATCACGATCTAAGACTTCATGCTTTGCAAAAGAAAAAAAAAATCATGAAATTCAATATTTTACTTCAATGTAGGTATTGCTGCACAAAATTGTTCAAATACGGCTTCCGATCAGATTACTTCTTTTAACTTGGCTTCCAACGGCGTTCCTTATTTCTGTTTTAATCATCCTCATAGCTCGAACGTTGTAGGCGAATTTTAACAAAACGGTCGTTGAATCTCGTAAAATGTTTTTGCTCAGACATAAAAGATTTCGTAGTTAGTTATTTGCTAGAAGTCAAAATCTCAAAAATCTTAGAGTTGTTGAGAAGTTAAGAAGAGTGAGTATATTGAACGTATCGCTGAAATACGGAAGATTAGAGAAGAAACCACACTGTTAGAAAAATCACTCGAAATATCCACAAGCGAAACGTTTGGAATTTTTATCTCTTTTCTTCACTGTTCAAGGATTAAGAAAGAAATTTTTCCCCAATTTCTTCATCTTTCTTCTTCCACTTTTTGCAATCTCAATGAAACTAATCAAAGGAATTTCTTACGGAATACTCACGCTAAATCTTGTGAAGCTTATGAGATAACTGAAATGAAAAATTCATTAAGTGAATACGATCCCGATTAAATCACTGTTTATAACGTAAATTTTTATACTATTTTTCAGCTACCTTTGCGCTTTTATAATACGATATAAAATTTGTGATAAATATCGCTATACAGTTGTTTACACTTTCTGCTCTATTATTAGATATTCTCAATTTTGTTTAATCGTATTGAAATAAATGACTATAATTAACATATTTTATTCTATAAAATTGTGTAATTTTTTTTTTCAAAATGAATGCTGCCAAATTCATATAACAATATTAGTATTAATAGCTGAACAGCTGCGCGCTTTGCTCACATCTTGTGATGGATTTTTTTTTTTTGATCGTCGATTTCTAGTCAATAAAATCGACAACATTTGAGGTTTGAATCTTCGATATTGAATGAATGCGTAAGATTCGATAAAACAACGATTCGAATCATTCTAGAGAGGTGTATCGATCGAAATGCACATCAATTTTAGATGCATTTCATTCAGTCGTTAGTTTTTACTCTAAATCTTCATCACTATTTCCTTACAGCCTTAGATCAACATTTCACTAAAAAATAAGCGCATCGAAAGCTCTCAGATTAATGCATAGAAAATTTAACTACCTCCATTAAGCGTAAAAAGGTTATCGTTAGAGAAAGGCATTTGCATTGGCCATTTTTTTTGAATAATGGAAAGAACAACTATTGGTACGATAGCTTCGTGTTGCCCTCGAGGTAGCCTCATCCATAGTGGTTGCTTATTTTGCTAGGAGAATAGTTATATTGCCGAATAAAAAAAAAATTATTCAAGTGCGATTTGAGAATTTAGTCCTGTTTTGAAGCTTTTGCTTCATTTCTATCCCGCAATATGTGCAATCGAAAAGTCATGGTCTAGAGCGCAATCGTTTCCCATTTCGCACGATTCGTTTCTTTTTTTTTTTTATATATATATATATATATATATATATATATCTGACGCTCTACGACTTCTAAAGTATGTTGCAACTGAAGAATAGTTGAAACTGAAAATTTGATATTTGATCGATGGGACATATTTCACGGAATGATCTGCTTTACTTACCTGGTTTACAGTCGGCATTTCCAATAGGAGCAGTGGGTGCTTCAAGATGGCCGGAAGTTTGCGCAAATTTGCAACCGCTTTGGTTGCAGCATGGATCGGGTCACGAAACGATCAGAGTTGGATCGAAATCGAAACGGGAAAATAAACGAGAAAAACTGGCTTAATTTATACCTCTTTGCGGAACCACTATCGTGCAATGCCAGCAAATAATAAATCGTTGCTAAATAATGCGTCATTATCTCATCTAAACCGATCTTATACAAATGTTTTATGAAACGTTTATGAGTGCGAGGTTCACTGCGATCAATGCAAAATAAGACACAACCGGCTGTAAAATATATGTAAATTTTTATTCATCTCTGAATTTTTACGGTTTCCTCAGAAGATGAGAGAGATTTTTTTGGAATTGCTACACGTTATGCAGATTATATATAGCAAATTTCATTACTTTACCCTAACTTTATCTGAATTAAAGCTAACGGATAGACAGGCAAACAAACATACACAAATACATATGCGCAGATTGTGGCTTTGTGGATGCAAATTAATAGACTCCCTTCGAAATATACAATTTTGAAAAAGTTTGCTGCATTTGCATATGACTATGATACCGCGTACGTCATGTTATTTGTTGGCAACTCATGAAAGTGATGGACTAATTCAAAATATGCAAATCACACCAGCTCCTATGGTAATCTTCACCATTGCCATAGGTTCGCATTTGTAAAAATCATTATGGAACGGCTATGTTAGCTTTCTTTTATGTTTGCTTGTTTTCATGTGTATACCTATCGGCGCAATACGTGCTCAGAAAATCTCAATGACAGGATTGTGCTAAGCTTTAAAGCTGGATTATGATTTGGCTGATTAGCATCTTCTTCAAATATCAGAGATAATTGAAAGTTGTTACGTCAATGTTGGAAATGATGAATATGAAAAGAGGAAAATAGCTTTGTTGAATTATTTTTGCTTCATTTTAGGTGGCATGGGAATGGATGATCGTATAGTATTGAACGTTGGCGGTATTCGACATGAAACATATCAGGCAACGTTGAAGAAGATTCCAGCCACACGGCTGTCTCGACTTACACCAGCGCTTGCCAATTTCGACCCACTACTTAACGAGTATTTCTTTGATCGTCATCCCGGCGTTTTCGCACAGGTTAATTTGATCTCTAATACTATTTTTTCCAAGTCCATCTAATGTACATATGATGATGGATTTTGAACGAACTAGATCATCAGAATGTGGTTCATTGTTTCCAAAGTTACTTCTTTTCAATAAGTCTATTTCAGTCACACCATCTACACGCTAGCAGTCGCTCAAATCTTCACAGTTCTTTTCCATTTTACCACTGATTTATGAACATATAATTTATGCCTGACGTCGAATTGTTGCCCATTGCTGTTTAAAGAGGTGTTGCTCCAATTGCTCTAGCTATTAATATTTGAGCGGCGAACAAAAGGCACACCGTATTTAACTTCTTAGATTAAGTTCAGTAATATCGTTTTTATGCCACATTTGGATGCTAATCATCGTATAGGCGATATAAAAACATTGTTTATTACTCATTACGAGAGAAAAAAATCCTTCAGAAACCAAAAACTCATTGTTCATATTATAGTATTTCTTCATCAACTTATAACTACTGATTCTGCTTTTACTCTAACATATTTGCTTATTGAAATGGGCATTTGTGTGAGTGAAACGCATAGGTACCGCAATTCGATTACTCATGTTTGACATAGTATTGAGAATAAACCAATATTGCATTAGACGTTCTAGTTAAAAGGACTAATTGCTTTCAAGAAAGGAAAGAAGTGCCTGCATAATGGTTAAAAGCTTTCACTTCAATAATGATGGATCGTATTTCATGCCACGGTTGCTTAGAAGGCTTTTATCTCTTTTATACTCGCCAAGATTAATGCTATTCTTAGGTAATTGTTACGAGTTGATGGGAAATTCTGTATTCTGCAATGCGTAAAGCATTTCACTAGCGCAAAGAAAAATGACGCAATATAATTTTTGACTTCATATAATGGCATAATCGTTCAAAATCCTCTTAATCTAATCAACGCCGCTCACTCGTTTATATTCGCTATGAACGATATGATACTAAAATTAAGATCCCATTGGTTTTTTAAAGGCTAAAAATTAATGTAGGTAAAGAATCCGTTCAAATGAATTCTTACTGAAATTTCTTTAAAGCTGATCGTAAGTGAGTGAGTGAATCTAATCATTTGCAATATTTCACAATACTTATTTACATAAATAAGTCAGACAT
>QEWY01002553.1:20746-115797 GCA_006503575.1 Baylisascaris schroederi | reverse complement strand
GATGGGTTCAAAGTATGTATTTGTGTGCCAATACATGCTTAGAGTTTTCCTCATCCAAAAGTATCAAAATGTTGGTATGGGACAATCAAACGTTTCGGCTACATCAAGAGTCCATTCTGGATAAGTTGAATCTCTTAAGCTTTATTCTTAATTTATACGCATTTCGTAGCCTAGTTATGATCTTTTCCAATATTTTCTGCTTGACGTTACAACAAATCTCTGATTATCATTATTTTTTTCATATTTTATAAATAGCAAATAAAAAAAAACAATAGATGATGTGCAAACAGGCAGATGTGCACACATATGACGAGCTTGCTTAAAGCTCATGTGAACTAAAGGCTGGAGAACGTTTATATCCTTCAGAGATACGCAAGAAACGCTGGCTGTGCTGGATAAACTGGATATGGATAACACCGGAGACGAGGATCCAGATATGAGAGAGCAAGAGCTGATGAAAAAATTCGGATGGGAGGAAGAATTTTATCAGGGACGAATCTCGCAATGGATGAAATATAAGCCAAGGATATGGGCATTATTTGATGAGCCATACTCCTCCCAAGCTGCAAAGGTTTTACCTCAGTTCATTGTTTTACTGACAAAAAGATTTTTGCTTTGATTCATTATTATCATATATATTAGATGCATCAGACATTCTTTGACTAATAGTGGATGCAAGCGAAAATTGATGGAACAATTTTTCATTTTTTGAAAAATTTAAACGAGTGATCGTTAGGTCAATAAAACGTGGTTTTGATTTTAATTTTTCTTAAAAAGCGAATTAAATTTGCAAAAGCAATTGAAATCTTTCCGTCGAATTAATCTCAATCCAAAAAAAAAACACATTTACAGGTGATAGCGGCAATTTCGGTATGCTTTATTGTAATAAGTATTCTTTCGTTCTGTTTGAAGACTCATCCAAGTTTTCGCATCGCTATCCTATCGGTTCGTAACGTTTCCAGCAATTACATCGGCATTCATCGTACATCAACCGAACCTCATAAAGCCTTTAGTCAGGTATATTTTATTTCGAGATTGTAATTCCACAAGTGATAGCAATTTAATGAATTTCTCGCTGTTTGCTGCGAATGAAATTCTTTCATAATCGGTAAGCATTCGGCAAATTCGGTATATATAATGAACTCTTGCAAAAATTTTCTCCTTTGTTATTGTGAATCCATCGTTTGAAAATGAAATCCACCGGAATAGGATATGGACGATCAGCCTGTGGGAAAATTTTGATCAGCTAACAACGTCGAATATGTCAGCGTCGTCGACACGAACGACGTCTTTTCACCTAACAATATAAAACAGTGTGTACTCTCGAAATATTTTTTTTTCAGATTGAATATATATGCAATATATGGTTCACTTTTGAAATTCTTGTTCGTTTTATCTTTTGCCCATGCAAATTGCGCTTCTTTAAATCACCCATCAATAATATCGATTTGGTAAGCGATATATTTCTCTCCTTTTTTTAGTTTTGCCACTCAGAAGGTGACCGTATTCCGTGCCTGAATACCTGAAAGAATCAACGGTCGGATACTTAGCTCACTCCTGTTTGAAAAATTGAAGATTGCCACATAGCTCACAATAGACGAATGCCATAATATACATCCCTTTTTACCTTGGTTTCATTGCACTAGTCGATATTAGAAATATAGTGCTGCAATTGAAATTTTTCACAGAGCGACTGTTGCCGGAAAATTGCTTATGGTTGATCACAAAAGCCTATAGATATGAGTCAACAATGCGTGCTTTTTTGTTCTCAACAAATAAAGCGCTATTGCTTAAAGCATCCTGATTTTACGATATTCAGCAATAAATTATAACAAATGGCAAATCTAATCGACAATATTCTTCGAAGCATTTAATCGCTCTCAATTCGAAGAGTTCAAAAATCGAGCTATTCGAATGGAAAATTACATTACTTATATATGCGATAATAGACGATCACATTTGTCACATATTAATGCAAAATGTACATATAAAGATTGCTTTTAGATAATGTTGTTATCAGGTATAAAACTTCAGGTATACTCTGAACTATAAAATGTTAAGAGAATTGTTTCTCAGAAAAATTGAATAGCAACGTTATCATGGTAGAGGTGTATAGAGTCCAACAATAATATCGAACATATTTCCTGCTCGAATTATTAGGTGAGAATATAGTTATTGAACTTTTTAGCCTAAAATACGAATAGCAAGAGATTTGAGATAATATAGAACATTAGAGGTGCTTGTCAAATATCAGCAAAGTTAGCTAAATTCAAGCAAATCGCTATTAGCTAAATTAAAGCATGTTAACTAAGTTCATGCTATGTAAAAATAGGCGAGTGTCTATATTCTTTTATTCTTGGTATTTTCGAATTATCTAATCTAAAGTTCTTATGCTTAAAGTCGTTCGTCAATATTCGCAATACTTGAGCGATAAAATTTCACAATTTTTTAATAAGATATATTCAGCATGAAATAATAATTTGAGGTGGCGACATTAAGTTTCTATGCGGATGCCGTATTGGTACGGTTGTTAGATGAAGACGCACCAAAAGATGTTGTGGAATTTTTATCGATGATTCGAATTTTACGCCTCTTTAAGCTCACTCAACATCATCGTGGCCTTCAGATACTCATACATACATTCCGCGCCTCTGCTAAAGAGCTCATTTTATTGGTATCTCAATTTTTATTTCTTTTTCTCTATCTATGCGCATTCTTTAACCTATTCAAGAAAACATGAGATCTATTATGGCTGTTGAATATATTTTCTTTAATAACAAAAGATGCGATCACTTTTCATTATCTTAGATAATTTGTTTCGGTTATGCATTTGCATTCGATATTATTTCTTGTTCTTGTAATATTCCTTGGAGGAGAGAAATTGACACCAGATTTGTTAATATTAGGATGTTATTTATATCAAATTTCAACATTAAATACAACTTTATATCCAAATGGCGCTGGATTTGAACTTCCCTTTCAAAGCGAGGTTATCTGGATAGCATTTGGCCAGAAACACCTTTCCAGCTCCTATTATTGAGCGTAGTGGCAAATTTTTTTTTTTCTTTATAGCTTCAAAACTGTAGGAAAGAACAAGAAAATGCATTGGGCGCGCAAAGACATTTGAGGCCATCACGTGATAATATCAGGAGAAAAAACTGTCCCTTAAAAGTGCGCAGTGCAGCAGTAAAGTTTCAGTAGATTCAAGCAAATTACAAATTACCATCTCCGAATATGAAGGTTTAACCTCTTACTCACATTTACTTGGCTAAGCCTAAACCTTCCAAGCCCTCTATTATCATGTTGCACTCTATGTGATCATATGACTTGATCACAAAATGAGGGAAAACTATATACATAGGACGGGAGATTCTAACATTTGATACACATGTGTCTATTTTCGATCTCGTTCACTCATAGCGCATTTCGCATCCTTTACCTCCACTTGTATTATATATCATTGCAATTGAGCAATCATCTAAACTCCTTACCATCGTGTCAACCTCAGGTGAGGGTGATTGCTGGAGTAGGCTGTCGGCCGTGGAATTTTTAGAGTATTATTTCCAAGCATTTTTCCTTCGACGATGCATATCTCTAATCCCTAAGGGTGTTTATTCGGACAGGTGTATGGGCTCGTCATTTGAAGAATATGATATATATATTTTAAGTGCTAGAAACGGATACACAAAGAGCCTTGAAAAAAAAACTAATTGTGCTTTTTGTGAATTGTAAAAGCGAATTATATGTATTTTGTGCACCGGATTAGATGATGATCAGCCATAAATTTTGCTGAAAATTGTGTCGAACAAATATTCTTCTAAATAACTAAAGAAAAAGATGAAAGGAGAGCAATTGAGAGAATCTAGAAACAAAAGCTTTAGGCAGCTATAGCTACAGCATCGTTTTCGGATTGGTCCATTTATTATTCGCTCAAAAGATTGAAAGCTTTTTAAGTGTCCATCAAAGGCGTTCAAAAGCAGCTTGAAGCCATTTCTTTTTGCCATTCAAAAAGGCTGAACATATATTTTTTTGAGCACTATTTGCTTTTAAACGTCTATGCGCTTCGATGCGGTTTCAATAAAACCTTGAGTTGATTTGAAAGCAGAGAATAGCATTTTTCAGTAGGGAATGGCAGAAACGCTACCAAAACGGAGATGGAGAAAGGCATAAAACCATCGTACATCAAGTGATATAGAAATAGCAATATGAATATAAACGTTGCTCGCCTCTATATATTTACGATTGATTTCAAGAAGATGATAGAAAAATTTAGCAACAAAATTTTCAGGTGTTTTTTCTTGTTCTTGGCATTGTGATATTTGCGGCACTTGTTTATTATGCCGAAAAGATGGAACAAAATCCTGACAATCAATTTTTGAGTATACCTCTAGGCCTTTGGTGGGCCATTTGTACAATGACTACGGTAATTTTTTTTTTTGAATTGATTCAGGCATAAGCACAGCAATGATTCTGCTAACTCGTACCTATTTTGAAGGAAAGAAATACATACTGATTCGTTATCTTTTGCGTATGAAAAAGAAAAGCTGATTTTTTTTGGAAACGGTAGCATATAGTTTTCCATCATGTGTGATCTCGTGAACGCTTATCCGTATTTTTCTTACACTTGATAATCCAACTTCTTTCCAACTTTCCCTGATATTTATGCATGATTTTTCATTCCTTTTTAATTGTTATTATTAAGAATATTATGAATTATTGTACAAGAAATAGACCAGAATTGACCGTAATTTACTTCCTGGAACAAAATAAGGTCATTTTATCACACCTAGGAAAGTTAAAACGATGGTTGTTCATTGTTTTTGCATGACGCGATTTCTGCATGAATGTCATTTTTGGTTGATTGGTTTCATACCATCACTTCTTGACAGCTGTACTTTAATATGCACTAGAAGAGGTGTGTATATCCACTGAGGGTAATGGTGAGCTTCTACAAGTTATATCACACTTTCGGCGGTGAGATGGAGCTATGAATTACTGAAAACATCTATCGAAATATTTCCACTAGTTATCACAGTCCCAGCCGAGTACCGTTTGTGGTTCGATAACAATGTTGAAACTCCCATTGAGCATGAAGTCGCCCAATCTGTCATTTTTATGAGAGTTGAAGTTTGAGGTCAAGTTTAGGTCGGGTACGGTGATATGACCCCGCATACGGCGTTAGGGAGGCTGGTGGGAAGTTTATGTGCGGTAATGGGCGTGCTAACGATTGCTTTGCCAGTGCCCGTTATTGTCAGCAACTTTGCGATGTTCTATTCGCATACGCAAGCACGTGAGAAGCTACCTCGTAAGCGAAGAAGAGTACTGCCAGTTGAACAGGTCATTCATTTCTCGAGTAAATATAACGCATTATCAGATTTTTAAGTGCAAGATATGAGGTCCTTGGTTTTCATTCTTCCATAATTCTTTATTTCGATTCATTCGATGCAATACAACAATTTAAGATCTATAGTTCTATAAAAAACTGATAGAGCAATTGAAACAAAAAAGACCACCATGAGAGAGGACAACAACATTACGCTTACTGAGCTGTAGATTTGATGTCGCCTCACATACACCTCGCACATGCAATTCCCCTCTCATTCCGTCGACGATTAGTTTCACTAAGCCTCCAATTAAATTAATGCCACATTTATGGCTTGGAAGAAAACACAGAACAAGCTAGACAGAGTCGTTTTAAAGCGATATATATTTCAAATCATCGAAGATTTCTGGTAGCGGCGAAAAAAAAAGGAAAACACGCTCCTTACTTCGCTATATACTATTTGACAAGAAGAGAAGCGTTTCGATAAACATTGCACCTCCAAATGTGCAGAATTCTTCGTTTATGAATACGATAACATCTAATGAAAAGCAATACGAACGATACGATTCTGTTTAAAAAAATACTGTAAAATTGAAGGTACGAATGCAAGTACGTCGACATGCAGCTGTTATGGAAATCGCAACGATACAACGACGTAATGCAATAGCAGCTCCACTAATTTCACAACTTGGTGGTTTGTTTGTTTGTTTGTTTTTTTGCATACTGATTTTCGAAATATGTGCCTCTGAGACAGCCGTATTGCTCTTGCTTTTAGCACATTTCTGTCGCTAAATTTTTTTCAACCGTTGGTTCCGATGACTGCTTGATGGTTATTAATGACAAACGATTCAAAAATTCGAAAGGGAAAACAAAGCCCATTTGCTAAGCATTTGAAAATCAACTAATATGAAGCCACATCTATTGCATCAAATTTGGCTTTCGAACAGTTAATGGCATAGGATAACTCGTTACTTTCAAATTTTGGTTCAAAAGGGAGCACCAATGGAAGGAAGGTTGCACTAATTCATCGTCACGAAGGGTTTTCCACACTCCTATACGTCGGAACGTTCCTTCTTCATTGCGCGGGGATTGGTTTTGTTCGCGGCTGACATGAAGTGTTTAAAAATGTCTAATAAAAATTTTTATTGAATTTTATCACCCTTGCTGATCAGTTGAAGAAGTTGTTAACATATTGGAGTCCTTTGTGAGCAGAGAACGCTGAGAGAGATTTAAAATCAGGAGGAATTTCTTATGCGAAGATATGAAAGGATTTGCAAGTGGAAACAATTGCGTGAGTCATGTTTAAGATAACAATATAACTTTCATCTTTTTTCTATCTTTACAGATGATCACAATGATGATGAAGATAGCTCAACAACAGATGAGCAAAAGAATAGTAAATCGGATGATACGATTCATGCGAATACTGTATTTCCCGATTCCGAAGGTATGTTGAAGCAATTTTCTAGCCAAGTCCACTGCACGTTTCAATGATCTATGTGACGACACTGCCTTGAGTAGTGTTATGGTACGGCTCTGACCACTCTTAAGAAATCATCATGGGGGATAAGCAGAACTGAAAGTGCAAGGGCTTAGAGGATACTTGAATCGAGTTTCCTCATTATTCCGGTAATGAGGTCCTACACGTTATTCTAATACTTCGCGCTTCTACTCTCTCACCCCACCTGAGGTGTTCCTATTCTCACTGCTTTCTTCTTACAGATTGTACCAAGGCGGGTAATGATCGCATGTTAATGCCCAATATGCATCGCCGAGCAAAATGTGAAAACCGAACAAATACAATAGTGTAGCTTAACCATTAGGAGATAAACCTATTTGTACGTCAACTGTGGAATGGATTGTCACGGAGATTTCTCATCTCTACACAATTTCCAAAGACTGAAGCATTCATTTGAACAGTTAATTTTTTGTTTTTTTATTTCCTAGGTAACAGCGTTTAATTTGTTCCATTGTGACATAGTCTTTCTTTTTTTTTTTCTATGTGTTATATCAATTACTTTGGCAGTGCAATGTTTTATTAGCTATAAGAAAATATGCAATGTTTTATTAGCTAAAAGAAAGTAATCTCCTTAACATAGATGACTACAATAGTGTGAACTTTAGGGGTGGTACAGCTATGACTGGTAAGGCCTCTGTTGAGGCAAAATATCGAATGCATAGATTCCTTAATGTTCACTGTACGAAGTGCATGTTTATCGGTGTGATAGTGCCCTAAATGGGAAAGAATGTTTCACTAAGCATATATGCAAAGTAGATACACCGAGCCGTAAAATGAAAGAAAGAAACAGATATTCATCTCATTATACTTTCTTCCTGACGAATATTCTACCTAGCTTGGCCTTTTTGTTAAGCTACGAAAGCGCACTTCTCAAAGCCACCTTTCCTTTAGTCTGCGCTGATTTTCTCAAGTGACGAACGGTATAACAATTCCTTTCCCCGTACCCTTCCCTTTTTGGGAGGAAGCTGTTATTTTCAGAATAGTTCATTTCAAGCTGAGTGCAGCCTAGTTGCCCTCAGCTATATTGTCGAGGATATGTACACATCTGCTTGTTTTTTTTTTCATAGTTTGAGCATGTTCCATCAATCCTTCGTATATATAATGAATCCACAATAAATATGTAATGAATCCATAATATCCGCGTTAGTTTATCGATATTCTCGTTTAATATAAGCGCGCTTAGCGATGATGATAGTTGAAGTGGACGAGCTTGAGATTGCATTCATCGTAGTTCAGCAAATAATGCAAATCCGCACGCGTAATTAACACCTGATTCCGACACCCGTAGCAGCCACATCGATGAGTTTGTTTGCTTAATTCAACGCCTCGCCCTTCAAACTACTCATTTTACGATGATCGTGTACAAGAGATGCATGCATACGTCCACAGAGTATTTTGAATCAATTATATATATATATATATATATATATATATATTATATGCGATAATGTGCATACCGGTCACAATTTTGGTTTTCACCATTTTACATCTGCTATGAGCATGTTAACTCCTCTCAGAGTTCAGTGATAGGAACAGCCATTGTATATGATGTTTGTCTGTACGCTTATATGTGCTCTATGCGCTTGTATGCCTATCTGCCCTTAGTTGCACCCAGCAAAACTTTGCAGTTAGAATTACGAGAATTGGTTGCACCAATGAGATGACTTCTCATACGACCTTTCGGGTCGATCCATCGATTCTGAAGAGAGCAAGAAACAACTCTAAACACCGAAATGTAGGTAACATAAACATCTCTCTTAAGCTTCAATCAACTGAAAAGTAGTCGGGCTCAAGTTTACTGTTGAGATGTGTAAAATTATTGACCTGAAAATGACTGATAATCTTTATGGCCTTCATTGTGTAAAAACGCATGAAAAACGAACAACAAAGAAAGCACAAAGTATTAAAAAGAATTCATTGTTGTAAAAAGAGCATAACATTTAACGGCAAATAAATCGTTTCATTCACGTACTCACTCAAAAAGTTATAGGAAGTGTAACATATGCAAGGCAATAGCTTCAAGAGGTAAGCACAAAATCTTAATTACGCGAATCATCCATATTGAAGCAATATATTTGGTATGCTTTAAAATGTTGTAACGTTTTCTCTGAGCGAAAAACGATGCTGTATTAAAATGGTCGATATATCTTCCAGACAACTTCCGTTTGTTTTCAACTGAGCAAGTACATATGCAAGGCAATAGCTTCAAGAGGTAAGCACAAAATCTTAATTACGCGAATCATCCATATTGAAGCAATATATTTGGTATGCTTTAAAATGTTGTAACGTTTTCTCTGAGCGAAAAACGATGCTGTATTAAAATGGTCGATATATCTTCCAGACAACTTCCGTTTGTTTTCAACTGAGCAAGCAAGCTGAATTTCTTCAACTTTTAGTTCAAACTTATGCACGGTTTTAGTTTTTTTTACAATGTTTATCACTGTAAGTTCCGCCTCAGCCCCAAGCGTTCTTTGGTATTCGATGAAGGTAGAATGCAGATTTGGAGGGCTTGGAATTACGCAAATTGAGTGCCCTCGAAAAACTCACAGTTTTTTTGTTTCATTTTTTCAAGAGATTTAAGCTGCTTATGAAGAATTGAATTTTACATTTCCCATCTTTAATTGCACATCTAACCATGCACTCTCAAGAAATGACTGTTCGAAAGTAAATGAACCTTGCATTCTTCAAAAAAACGTTCCTTATGTGTATTCCGATGACCATCGTAGATAGCCTTCATAGGAATAGGCCAAAAACGTTGCTGTCAAGCAAATCTGAAATCGAGCAAAAATAATCCATGAGATTCAAAGAGGTAATAAATCTGCTACGTATAAAGTGGGAAGATGTAGAGTGCGTTTTTGCTAGTAGGCGTTTCCTTCCTAAAGGCTAAACGCCGCTTCGACTTTGTGAGTCATCATATGATTCACAATCCAGAAAAACCCTAGACGACAAATTTGTGTATTATACACTTTGATTCATCAGCGCATTCTTTCCTATATTTATATGTTAGAGGTATTTCTGAATATTAAAATCGATTCGAAGTGATCTCCAAATGCATTTTTCTTCTATAACGGTTTTTGACTCTTGCAATCTATTACTAAAGAAACATTATTTCATTTCAGTCTAACTATATAACGTTACTGATACGAACCTATCAGCTGCCCATTTTTATAGTAATTAGTTTCGTAGAGACGAAATTATACATTGGAGTTGTGTGTTTTATAGAAAATCATCTTTCTTTGCGCATAAGAGAGAATTTCAAATCTCTTTGCCTACCATTTGCATAATGTTTCGCTAATGGACAAAATAATAATCGTTTATATATTTCCATATAAATCCCACTCAATATATGTTGAATCACACGAGAACATTTACGCTCTTATTTATCTCAAAGCTTGCGAATGTTTAATGATTTATTCGACATTCATGAAGATTTCCTCATCAACACGCAATATTCTCACTTAATGCTTCGATGCGTCACATAAATAAATATTTAAACGATAAACGACATCGATATATTTAGCGATGAAATCGGCACATTCAAGCAATGCAAGGGGGAAAAAAAGTTAAATGTTTTAGGTAAATTCTTGGGAAATCAAATCATTGCTTCTTCAACAACTAAACATCTCGACTGCCATATATTTATTTCCTAAAACTATTTGCATATCCGGTTCACTAATCTTGAGGAGACTATAATTCATCATTAAATCACGGGAATATTGCTGCTGTTCAAATATTTTTAGGATTAAACTTCTTTTCCAAATAATAGAGGTGCATCTGTAGTAGTCATCAGTCTACCAAAAGAGAAAGATCGAGTGAGAGAGAACATGAGCTCCGATGAGTCAATTAGCACTATGTAATATAATAAACTGCATGAAAGCAACCCTATATTAAGGGCACTTGGTAGGTATACGCTATTATTGCGTATAGCTAACGCTTTGCATTCATATGGAAAGCACCTTAATGAATAAAACATCCCAGCGCAATTGTGCCTTCTTTATTTCGAATCATTTGAGTACAACTTACGATTTCGAGAAGCCATTGAGCGACAAATTGTATAGAAATTATTTCGACAAAAACGACAACTACTGCTGTACCATATATTAGTGCCGCAAGACTCGAGTAGAGCTTTTGCTGCAAAAATTTATTTCATTTACGAAACCGCAACAAATTTCTTCTGCGAAAAAATGCTTTACTGCAAAGGTACATCTTTGAGTTTATACGTACGTGTATGTCCGTTCGTTCGAGAGTTTCCGTTCAGGAATCATCGAGGCTAAATACACTAAATATGATGGCTAAAATATGCACCATAAGTTTACTGCATCTACCATAGTTCACAAGTTGTGTCAAACCGAAAAAGAATTGTAGATGATACTTAAGGGACCAAAAAATTTTTTGCAAGCTTTAAAGCAAGTCGATTCTTAATGTATAATCACGGAAAAACTAATCTCATTCAGCATATTTATGTTGGCTGTCGAAACAGTTGAATTGAGAAGGCAATTGTACCATATTGCATTTTTTATTTATTTTATTTAATTATTTTTTGATTATTGTTCGGTGAAATGAGGAGAATGGAAAATTGCATATTGTTTCAATCAGTTTCTCTAGCACGCTTCTCCGCTCGCTTACTTAATGTATAGATTTGCATATATCGGTGTAGATGCAGCAAATAATAAGGATCTGGCTTAGATAGATGAGAATATTATGAAATGAGCAATCTTTGCAGTATTGGCTATCGATTTGACTAATCTAGACGTCTATTAATGAGTCGTCGGTGTTGATTAAAGTAGGTTACCGGATGAAATAATGAAGAACGATGAAGAAGAGCGAAAATTGAAGTTCCGATCTTGCCATAAAAGGATGGCTGTCGAGGAGTCTACAGTCTAACAATTCGCCTTATTTTGGTGGGGTTGTAATTCTATTGATATGGTACTATCAAAAATCTATCAATCAAGGTAAACAAGTACTCAATAAGAAAGAAGTTTCAGCTAATGTCTTACCATTATTGGAAAATTGAAGCGATAATATGCATCAGTAGCATTACATAGATGACATATCATTAAGATAATACTGCAAACAAGGAAAAACGAATTCGCACAAACAATGATGAGCATTTGTGAGAATGAATGTATCGCCATTTTGCATTCATGATAGATAACGCTTGGAAAGCAAAATATGCCCGTTAAAAGACTTGCCAAACCGAGAAACTGCAATTGCATTTTGTAAGTCACTAATCTACTCACTCTTTTTTATGGTATGTGCTTACAATTGTATCTTAGTTTTGGCTACTTTGCACAATGAAGTCGCTGAGATATATTATACGTTGCGTTGAAATTCTTCTATCTTATCTAATGATTATCTTAGAAATATATGATTTCATCACAAGAAGCAATCGTACTTCTATAATCTGATTGTAGTCAGCAGTGAGCATCATTGTAGATTTATGTTGCTAAATTGCTGAGGTATGTTATGACCGCAAAACAATGATAGTATTATTGCTATCATAGTATTATTGCTATGTTATAGCTTTAAAACCGAGTATTATTGCTTAGTGTAGCTTAAACTTTAAAAAATGTGTCTACGAAATGATGAAATAAAAGCAACTATTTAAAATAGCATCAAAAAGCGATAATCGCTCGCATGGTAAAAAAAACGATGAAAAGCATCATACGATTTGTAGCAATGAAAGTGCGTTTTCCTTTTCGCGAATAAATGCAGTATTCCAACGTAATGGAGGACCAGCCATATTACGCTGCTATTAGCACACACTGTGCAATCGACTGTTGCAGCTTTGAAGAAAGCTTATCAAGACGAAAGCGTTTTGTGTGTCAATGAATAGGGGTGAATAGCTAGCTATATGGGTGCCCACCACAACGACATATCACGCATCGCTTGCAGCAGCGGCGATAGTGCCGACGTTAAGCTAAGCGCACCGCTATTTCTGCTGTTTGAAGCATGTGCGTTCAAGCATGTCGAATGCATACTTCATGATATATGCACTCGTTCCGTTGGTACATGATTCTAAACCCCTCTAATGAATGCTTAACGGCCACTATTCCTATAGTTGATGTAAAACACTAACAATGATATAGGCACCCATCTCATACGTCACCGCTTATTGGCTAAACAAAGGACACATAGCAACAAATATAGTATGCAAAAAAGCTGTTCATAGTACCATGCCTATGGTCAACTCTTCGAAATAGCTGAATAAAAATAGTGCGGAGACATTCTCAGCCATTCTGCAAACGCGAGGGGAATAGCAGCGACTGATAGACAATTCATTCAGGGATGTGATGAGAGATCTCGACTATGGCCTTTTCCATTTGAATAACGTCGTGCAAGCTTGCTTGTTTTAACAAGCATGTATCGTTTTCTACTTTCCCATAACCTACATCACCGAACTCCGAAATAATATGGGCCGCAAGAATTGACGGAAAAGCGGATCAGGTGTAACCTTACCTGATACCCAATTTCACTGTGAGAAAGAAGGCCGGAAAGAGAGTATCAGCAATCCTTAAGAAAATCGGCGACAGTATATCAAGAGAAAAGAGCAGCTACTGATAGTCAGATTACTAACCATAGTAGAACGAATGAACATAGCTTTGGTGAGGATTTCATGGCAAAAATTAAGAGTGCGGTGGGACTTGCTGGACAATTTTGACACTTGCTGGACAAAAATTAAGAATTATGGGTTGTGAGTTTTCAAACGTTGACATCGGCAACGTCTAAGGCTAGAAAAACGAGCAGAGGTGCAGAATGGATGGAACTTTCTTTGCACCAAAAACGCCGGCTATAAGGGGACTGGCTGCATTCCAAAAACAACAGTACAAAGCAACGACATGCTCTCTGCTTCTTTGCATATCAAAACATCGTTGTTTGCAGTAATCCCTTTGCGCTTCAAAGTATTCTATTTTCTCGGAGAGGCCATAGATGGGTTAACAAGTTCGATTTCTTTGCGAAACAATACTTTCGATCTTAAAATGTTTTTCAGTTGGACATTTATAACAGCCACGCATTTTCTATGGGAAATTTAAAACTATCCTGGAATTCAGTGCAACGTCTGATTCGATNATTTAATATGGCATATCTATTTTGTCTGTGTAAGAAACGTTTACATATTTCCATGGTGTGCTTGTTTTGGAGTCATGTTTGCACTGAAGGATAATGATTTGTTATATTGAGATCATTCACTCAACTGAATTATTTACTAATTTCCTAAAAGACCGTTTTATATCGGTGAACAACTCTTATTGATACGATTGATGAATAACATTAATTAAGCTTCAATTACTATAAGCACTATATTAATTATTCCTGCTAGCAGTGATATGTAGAATCAAACGATCTGCAGATATATTTATGTTCATTACCAAATTATCGGTGATTGCAAGTAAGAGACGCACATTTATTTCGCAGACAGTTTGCTGATTCATCGAATATCAATTATATTGTAAATTGCAGAGAAACGTGATTCACTTGAGATGAAACATATGAAGAAACGCGATAACGGTGGTACGGATATTCTTACAAGGATCTCTTATGGATGAACGATTCGAATATATGAGCATTTCTCGATCGCTTCGAATATGCCGCGCAACTGCTTTCAGTAGTAGCGGGTATATAGCGGAAGCTAATATTTACTGATTTATGATGAAATATGCGGCAATAATCATTCATATAACGAAGATCCTCTTACGTGCAAATTCTATAAGCGTGCAAACTTCCAGATTACCTCAAAAATTTTAAATTCTCTATATTACGTACGTTTTCTCTCTAATCCAAGATAAAAGAATATTTCTGAATATGATTATCGAATTCCTTCCGTGAAGAGATCAAAGTTATATCGGCAAACTCTATAGCAGTAATCAATTTAACAGAAATTATTGAACATTGTCCATTCTGTCATTTAAAATTGGAAATATTATCTCGCGTTTCTGTTATCGCCTCAACTAACATCAATTCATTCGATAACAAAGCATACAATCGCTATGATGTATAAAACGAATACGCTCATATAAATGAATGCGAAAATATGCTATGCATTTATAATGTGAAGTGCAATTATTGCTTTGTTGCTAAATTATTTTACGCATAAAATGTGCCAAAGAGATGTCATTTATGCACATATGCTTAAGTGTTCATGGATTTTTCTTCCTGTCTCGGAGAACCTCCACAAACCTGAAAAAAATGAAGCTACTTTTATACAATATGGTCAGCTCGCATTTTCTTTCGTGAGCAACGACGACTTGAGAGTACCCATTGCAACTTTACGTGTTTTTGAATGAAAAGGCCAGTATTTCCTTGTCACAAGCGAACAAGACTATAAACAACAGCTACTGTAGTGGAGGTGGATTCTGTCGAGATGCAGCTGGATTCTTTGTACGTGCCGGGAATGCTGTATGGCACTCCTCCGATATTACCCGGCGTATGTATAACAATTACGACGGTGAAACAGCATAGCAAGCTCACGAGAAAGTCAACTTACAGCCGAAGACGATATCTGAGTTGATTCCAGAGCCGATTCCATGCTCTAGGATGAGGAGAGTCATAGAGTTTACTATTTTTTTTACAATGTCAGGGCCATCAGAAGCCGGAGCCACCGAAGTCTGTGCTGGGAGCCAACATCGAAGTCTCACCTGCGCCACAGCTGGAACCACCTCACTTTGCAAAAGTTGTCATCAGTGGTTTCAGCTGAAGACTTGTTGTGACGATTAAAATTAGTGATTACAGTCCAGGTTGTTGATCCGCTTCCTGTTTCGCTTCGTTTTATCATTGCCTCGTCAAATACTTCCTCACTTCGACGACCTTTAAGTTTGCATGTCAGTTTTGCTTTGCAACTGTTTAAGTGAGCTTTCTGCCACCGATCGGTAACTCGACAGGAATCAACTTACTGGCTTTTCGAATTTTTGCGCAGACTTTTGGTTTTATTGGCGGAACCCTCAAAACCAACATCTGGGCTCCTCTTCCCTGTCTATTCATCCATCTTCAAGAGTCCATCGCCACGAGAAGCTCCTCTTACGTTCCGGCCAAGACATTGACGGTTTACCGTACCGTGTTTTGGTGAATCACTTTTGCGCGTCAGTTCCCAACTTTTTCGACAATTTCGCACCTCATGCGAGATAGAAAGTTCGCAATGCCGCCAAGTCATCATTTAAGAAAGAGAATTCACTACTCATTCCCACAAGTAATCACTGTTCAAAGAAAAAGTTTTTTTGGTTTCGACACTTTAAACAACAACCATCATTGCATCTATCACAGGACATCCCACTTCATCAAAAGAAACAATTCAGCGGATAATGGCGAAGACCCGGATATGGTAAGGAAGCTATATGCCCGAATAGGCCATAAATAGCACTCTGCACAAATGCTACAGAACACGATGGAGGTGAAAACAAGACTGCAACTCGTGGTGAAGATGGAAACAATTACATCAGATGCAATAACGCAAAAGACAGCAAGGCTGAATGGCCATGCCAGGATGGGATGAAGAGGTGGGCATATGAAACACATTAAACAGCGACACCGTGACGACGCATTCAACAATCAAGGGTGAGGAAGACCTAGCCGACAATATAGCAACGAAATTCGCCTAATTGCCACCCTGTTCACCATGCTGTTCACCGCCTTCCTGCTCGTCCGCGCCGGCATCAGATGTCCATAGCGTAAGATTGTCACGCAGCAGCTGCATAATCAACGTACTGTCCTTGTATGAATCCTCGTTCAGCGTATCCAGCTCAGCGATCGCATCGTCGAACGCCTGCAGTTGACTATTACCCATCAGACACAAAAAAGTTACGCAAAGCCTTCACTCTGAGAACCGTCGGCAGCCACAAAGAACCATTAGAATGCATCAGCAGTTTGCTGCACAGCTCCGAAAAGAAATATTCCCCCACCCCTCCTCCTCCTCCTCAAGTAGCACATGTTCTATTGTCCAGGAACCTGGGAAAAGAGAGATCCCCTATCCGGTTTTCGCCAAAGAACTTTAAAAAAATTATAGAACACATTTTAACTCTTCCGAAACATCCCCTCCTGCTCCTACCTCTCGCCAATAATCCCCTAAAAGTAGCTTCCCAATAGCTTTTAATTACTGCACTTACTACAAAATTCGAAAAGTTTGTGGAAACTTGGGAGCCGTACTTGTCATTGCACACCGATCAAAACATATACAGTGAGGTATATTGCTGCGGTCTGCACGTTTATATGAGGATAATCCGACTGCACTTTTAATAGCACGTTTTTGATTTATCACTTATATAAGTGCTATATCAATCACATATTGTAGCTGCACTGCCCATCTGCTAGCCAACCGGAATCACCGAAACAAGGCATTTGACATCAATATTCAAACAGTTACAATGCTTCATAATGCATTTCTATATAACCTGTGACGAAAAGAATGAAAAATCTTTTTTGTGAGCACTAACATTGGCTTTGGTGCATGACAAAATCCAGCTCACAAATTCCATAACACTGATGAGTCTCTATAATGTTTCCAGAATCTAGCCGAATGAAACAGATTCCGTTTGGACGATATCTATTAAGCTTTTGCTATGGTTGCCTCTATCCATTTCTTACGGCATATGGAGGAGGGAAGTGAGGGAAGTATGACGGAGAACAATACTAGAGTCGTCAGAGCCTCGCACGGATGAGAATCGCCTGTTTAACTGCGAAAGCATTTACTAAGTCACAAAAGCGAACTTGCTTAGCGAGCTGGCACGCTTTATCGGGTGCGTTCAGGATCTCGTAATAAAACACCGAGAAGTTGAGAGCAAGTCCAAGACGAATGGGATGAGTGGGCTGCATCTTGTCCTTGGCGACGTCGAAAGCCTCTTGATACGCTTGCTGCGACTTTTCGATCACCGCTGCAAGCAGACTTGGTAATTTAAGCCAATATGCGAGAGTTTAAAATCGCTTCGCGAATCATATATAACAGAAAGCCTGCTAAATTACAAATCTCGACAGGCAAAACTTGTGGCCAGAATGGCATGATACACGAGATCGATCCCACACATCCCGTTACCCAGATCGATATGAAAATTCCAATGAAACACTAATGACAACTTTTGGAAAATAGAAGATGAATCTCACTAGAGTAAACCTCTAAGCGAAGGAGGATGTAGACCATACGTTAAAAACGAGAGGTATATACTCATCCCGTCCCCCTTCAACCGCACGATAAGTACGAAAGATTAGTGTGAGGCAATTTCGGTAATGTCCCCCCACCACCATTCTCATTTTCATACTTTCTCATCTAACTTGTTGTCTCTGTAAATATACAATGTGTCATAAAGTTACATGCTATGTGTTGCTCAGTTTGGTTTTATTTGTAGACTTTCCTCTTTTTTCTGCTCTTCTTCTCCCTCAGTTCATCCGCTGGGCAGTACATTCGCCTTTGCCCCTTATGCCATACGATCTCAATCTCAAATGGCATAGTAAGAAATGTTTGTGCGAATAGGCTGAGTCAATGCCAATTCCTCTTTGTAGAGAGGCGAGAATGGAATGTCAGCTGGATTAGCGGCGCATCCATCGCCCATTTATATCGCGTTCTTTCCTTTAATGAAGCGAGGCAGTGCTACGAAAAGGCGAGAGATGGGGCTTTTAGGGGCACCACCGACATTAATAGCATCCTTCTTATCCCCTCTTCTCTTTATCTCTTCTTATTTGCCACAAAAATCGAGGCTCGAGTTACGGTACTCTCCTTATCCCAAAATCAATAAAATCAGAAACTAACGATTCTTCGCGTCTCCATTGGCCACTTCAGCTAAATAACGATAATAGTCGCCCTTCATTTTAAGGAAGAAGACCTTCGCCTCAGGTGTGCTCGCTTTCGGGATGAGGTGCTTATCGAGGAGATCCTAAAAGGTATTTCAAAAGTGAAATCTATTTCGCGCTTGCAACATAAATGAAACAACGAAAATCGACTAGTGCATCCCATTTGCAAAACTCTTTTGGAAAATGCCTGATATGATGGGAATTTAAAATGAAAGTAAATTTAGAAATTCACCAATAAAACTTTCTTCATCTTTGCAATAGCGCAGAAATGTTGCACTAATAACGTTGTTTTTTATTGTATTGCATATAACTACTAAAATTCCCCAATAATAGAATAATGCCATAGATAGACGGAATAGCATTCGACTGCAAAATAGAGCTGGCGATCTACTGCGAAGATTTGCGAGCTTCACAGCTATGTAACTCCAAAAAACCTATTTTATAAACAGTCGTCAATAAAGAAGCTTATTTGAAGATTCCCAACAATAAACAACCTTTGCTAAAGAGACTTTATGGAATGGATGCCGATAATAGCTCCAAGGAATATTTTTTAAAATGTTGGTTAGTTTTGCAACGGAATCTAATCCCCCGGAACAACAACAGAAACGGCTAAATCATGTAAAAATCAAGAATAGAAACAGAGCAATCAAAAATATTTCAGACTCTCAAACCCTCATACCACTTCCTAAGCAAGAAAAATTCGTTTGATCGCAAAATTAACGAGTAAACGTTGTTAGATTCCAAACTTACAAGCACATTTTGACAAATATCTTTGAGTTCTTTTTCGATCCTTTCACGATACTCTTTTGCCATCTGTTTCTTCTCGGCTTCATCGATCTTCTGCTCGGCCGAGGAGATCACTCTCCACGACGAACGACGAGAGCCCACTACATTCTTGTAGGCGACCGAGAGTAAGTTGCGCTCCTCGTTCGAGAGTTCGGCACCACTCTCCGTAACCTTTTTCATCGATTGCGCCATATCGTCATAGCGCTCTGCCTGTAATCAGAAACTATTCAATATTCGACGATTGCATATAAAAGTTATGAAGGTTAATAGCAGAAGTGGGAATATTTTCTGATAAAACGGTGAAATTCAACGACATTTTCTGTAAGTTTTGAAATACTGTAGAAGAATGAACCATGCATAGACTCGATGCATACAGATACACCATTCGAAAAAATATGCGCTGCCGCAGTTCGCTTTCGACAAAGTTAACTCAACATTCAGAAAACGCAATATCCCAATTGTGATAAGAAAATTTGGTAATAGCGGGATCCACCAAGTATGAACAGTCTACTGCAAACGAAAGCGATTGGTGAAACAAGAAATCGCCTTAATCTATAATAACATAATTGCTAAAACTGAACGCAATTACCTGTTCGGCGAGCTTGGCCAGCTGGACAAGATTTTCCCTACTCTCGGGCATCTCCACTTACCAATTCACGATTTACCACGAACCACACAAGCGACAACCACTCAACCGCACTGAACACGCACGTCGTGCACAATAAGTGATGAAAGCATTTGAGACAGTCAATGAAAGTCTACGAGCGATATCGACCTATTGCGAAAAATTAGCGGCAAACTACAAAACGTGTTGGGAAATTATGCTTGGCGTAAGGCAACGGTATTGCAATATTTGGAACGAATAGCCAAGTTTCTGCATGAAATGAATTAAGAATGCAGAAAAAAATTCGTAGTGCTGATCAAGCAAAAAAAAGGGGAGAAGAATATCTGCAAGCATAAAATAAAGCTTTGACCAGATAAAGTTGTTGCTTATATTCTAAACAATGCTAACAAACTAAATTTGTGCACACGTTTACTAAAATTGCTTGCGCTCAGTGTATTCGTTTTTCTACTTGTTGAGCGGTCGGTCGTCTTGATGCCGGTTGATGCTAGTGGCGGCGGTTCTTCAGCTGAAGTTAATCAAATAGCCGAATTGGTGGAGAACGGTGAAAAGGTTGGATT
Organism: Baylisascaris schroederi; assembly: GCA_006503575.1. Lineage (NCBI taxonomy): Eukaryota > Metazoa > Nematoda > Chromadorea > Rhabditida > Ascarididae > Baylisascaris > Baylisascaris schroederi. The sequence goes on along the minus strand of QEWY01002553.1, from coordinate 95,215 downwards.
TTCAACAATCTCATCAGCAATATGAAGCTTGTATCCAATAGTGGATGATAGTCATGGTGAATAGATACGATCTGAAGCATATGTTTGATCGAAATGCAATTGCGTGACATTGAAGCAAAATCGACAGTATCAAGCGCCTTTTAGCTGGCGACGTAGCAGAACTCCCTCAGTGCGTTTCTTCTAGCTTTCTGGCTTTTCAGCTGGCACGAAGTGTTGGACAAGCTGGAAAGGATGCATAAAAATTTTTCCAGAGCACCACTCCGATCATTTTTGATGCAAAAGAATCTGCATGTCTGGTGCAACATATTTTGCCAGACGTTAGAGATGTTGCAAAATTGATTTCCTTGACCGACTTACAAAAGTGGGAGAGCAAAACCATCGTACTTGTGTTGCAAATGTTCTAATATCAACGAGTATAAAAAATTTAGCGTTTTTGTTGAGATATCGATAATAAACAATAGTCGAATTGACCAGATTCCACTAAATTCTCGCAGAATCTTTAAATAGCAATTATTTTCAAGGTCGTACTCAAAATGAAAGAGCTTCGTTTATTTTCTAATGGTGTCTTCTCGAATGTCTATAAGGGAACACTTACCGAACCACAAACAAGGTCAATCGCTATCAAGAAATCGTGGTCTCGTGAAGGTTGATTTTATTTCTCATATTGGTACAATCATAGAGTGGCAAATTGAGATGTGTTTTGAGTTAGATGGAGCGACCTTCTCTAGCATATCTATAGAGTGATATACTTTTACCTCGAATATGTCATGATTTTCTCTTGCACCTTGCCCTTGTATCAACTGCATTCCCCAATGTAGGTGCACTGTCGAAATTTTCCAAGCACAAGTTAAACGAATTTTTCCACTCTGTTTACAGAAAGGCGATCAAGGGATCTTCATTGATCGAAATAATGAGTCGATCGCTCAAGTCATTGCTTGAGGACTAGCTGAACACAGCTTAGGAAATGTTTTTGCGATATCAACTTATAAAGCATACAATATGAAACCATCATGGGGCAACGTTCATCGACTGTTGACTCCAATGAGATGCGGATGAATTATTGAGAAGTTTTCATTTTGTGATGATAAGGAAAAGATAAGGAATTCTTAGGGTTTGCTTTTTTCCAGCGAGGACTTAATCTTTGCAGTATAATACTTTCAGCAGCACTTTTTAAAAACTGCCCTTTGTTAAAGTTTCTCAGTTGTTGGCATCAAAGTTGCTTCTGAATTTTCAGAAACTGTCCAACGACCGGTGGAAGTTCGCATATTAAATACTCTTAATCAATATCATCATAAGAATATCATAAAGCTTCTTTATATCTTTGGCCAGAAGCATCCAGATGGCACGGTTCGTTCATGCTACTCATCTCTTCTTACTTCCTAATAGACTACCTTTCTTTATTACAGCGTCGCTGTTGATGAAAAGTAGAGAGGACTGAAAGGGGTAGAAGCAAGGGAACGGGCTCAAAAAGATGGAGAGAGAGGTGGGTAGTGAGGGGAAGGGTGTGAAGGAGAGGTACAAGGTGGGGAGAATATACCACAATGGATTGGAATACTCAACAACACATTGGAATACGAAGTCAGCTCAGCGTATGGAATCATATAATTATACGCGGATATAAGCTTGGTCATCGACTCCATCTCGGTCGGGTGCACGCATTCATTCAATTACTTCGGTTTCTGCTTCAACGTGGCATAGCCAAATTTGTTTATATGTGGCAGACACAATCATTTCCCCATAAATATGATCCGTTCTGAGTTTCTTTTCCCCTATCGTTCTTTGTCAACTGTTTTTATTTTTTTCATTCTTTTATTTTGTCTAATGCATCAGCAATTTTATTTATTTTTTATTTTGTCTAATGCATCAGCAATTTTATTTATCACATCGTCTATGTTTTTTTTCAAACGACTTTGTGAAACTTTAATTCTATCAACAATTTGTATATAGGTTGCATTTATATTCTCTTTAAGTTTTTCCTCTCTGATGATAATAAAAATGCAAATTCAAATTACAACTTTACCAACCAACTTCCATCGCTAGAATCTTCTATTAGCTATTGCGAACGACTGCGATGTCTCTCAATCATGCAATTCTTGTGCGGATATTGTCCGTATATTGGTGCAATCTTTGAAAGCTGCGATTAAACTTAATCAACATAACTCGACTTTTCGACACTCTTTCAGCGCTGCCTATCATCTGCCCGGTTACTGTAGTAAGGTTTATTAGTAGACTTTTAGTAATACTAGTAGTATTACTAGTATAGTACATCGAGTTCAGAGTTGTAATAAATTTGCAGACTTGTACTGCATTGGTATTCGAATTCTTCCCAATGAATCTTTACGATGTACGTGTTAATTATGGACCTCTTGGATCAATCGATATAAAATTATACATGTGGCAATTATTTCGTGGTCAAGCACATCTTGAACAGGTCATTTATACGAAACGAATGCAATACGTTTCATATATGTGATTACCGCTTATATGAGCAAATCGTCGAACATACTATCGACTTTGCGATGATACACTTAGACGAAATATTTGAGAAACTTTACTACCAATAAATAGCCTACTGTGAACAGCAATTCTTCATTATAGCTTATAGATATGGTTGCTTGATCTTCAATTGTGCATGAATGTTTCGAGCATTTGACTTGTATTCTTGAAAATCGTTTTCCTAACTAATGTCGTTTTCAATATTTTATGCCAATATCATGATTGCTATCCCAATGTATTTTCCAATAGTCTCTTTCACAAATGAGATAATTCATTGATAGAGAAAATCACTGAAAATCCCGTATTCTTTAATTTGACCATTACCTAAATGACAGGAAATATATCCATCTCATAGATTTTATATAAAGAGGATTTGCAATTAGTTTTTTTTTAATTTCTTTGTAAAATTCAAGTGATATCTTAATTTTAGCATCATATTTGTCATCGAGATATTAAACCGCAAAATTTGCTAGTTGATCATGATTCGGGAATGTTGAAAATTTCCGATTTTGGGTCTTCAAAGGTTCGTTGGACGTTCTCATTGAATATTTCACCTAACGCATAATGTGATGCTGTAGATCAACTTTTATCTATACATTGTGCTCAGTTGTCTAATATTACACATTTATCTACATATTCCGTCTAATGCTGATGCAAAATGTTCTTTACGATAGGCTGTTACTGCAAAGTCTCAATTGAGAGCCTCAGATCTACTGTCGAATATGCGTTCTCTCTAAATGTTTTTTTTNGGGGGGGGGAGGGGGATTATTTCAGAGGGGGGATTCATTTTTAAGGGGAGATTATTAGAAATTCTACGTCGGTTACATATCGCTTTTGAATGCGTATTTTAATATCATATCCTCATCCCCGATCCCACATTCGCTCAGTCAACACGGCTGAACATATTGAAGCGGTGAACTCATCTAAAATGTTCCTTTTCTCAACCTTTACTTATCAATCGATAAAATTTTCAATAATTTCTAGCAATTGCTAATTGCTTCATTCAGAATTCAAATGAGCAAATTTAGGTACTACGTGGCGACGTCAGTTCGTATAACTATCATGTTACAAGATATTATCGAGCACCTGAACTAATCTTAGGTTCATCTCGATACCGATGTGAAATTGGTATGTGCTGAAAGGAACTTAAACAATTTGAATTCGTATTTTAACCATTATCCTACTTATTTTTGAAGTTCTATAGTGTAAAACCTACAAAAAAAGGTAAGAATGAATGGCAAAGAAAAGCAAAACTTTCGCAGAGCTATCATTCGAGAGAATAGAGACTACATATGTAAAAGCAGCCGTAATACATATATCAAAACGATTCAGATGCAGTTTAAAAGCTGAAGCATTGAATGCATTAGCGATGTAAGCGGTAGGCAGACTTCAGATTTGCAAAACGCATAGCGGGGAATTGCGCAGCAATCTGTTGGCCAGCTGGTCGATTGGTGGGGCTGGTAGGGGGTTGGATGACGCTGAAAGATTTCTGACAGCTGGATGTCGGAAAATCCACACGCAACTTTATGATAAAGAATCAATTTAATTTGAGCCCACAGTAATGAAAAATCATCCAAAATCAAATATACTTGGCCTCAAAGTATAATTCAGCCAGTTCTGATCACGGTAGACCACGCGAAAAATAAAGCGGTGAAACGTTTCTGGGCATTCTCTAACAATCTGATATCAGATCGTGTAGGAGTGCAGTATGCCAAAATAGTTTGGTGGTAAATAGTGAAAGCCTTTTCGATAATGATCAGTGCGCCTATGTTCGAAAACGTTGAAAATTCAAATTACAATTTTCAACAACTTTTCAGCAACACTGAAATATTTTAACCTCCAGTGCATAAAATGTTTACGAGCATTATCTATAATTAGGCAAATATAGGAATCTTCAAATAAAAAGTTTTCATCTGTTGTTTTTAAAGACGCTTTCCCTCTCCTCCCATCACAGCCAGCCTCAGTAACGATTTTAGATCAAATACTGGAGTAAATATCACTTTGGAAAATTGGTTTCTGTTTAGAAGCATTTGAGATGACTTTTTTCTTCATAACGAATTTAGAATTGTTTCGTCTGCTTTTGAGAAATACTGAGGCTAGTTGATGGGCTTAAGCCGTTGAAACGATCTTTTATGCTTTAACAGATCGCTGGTCATGTGGATGCGTTTTTGGGGAACTTCTAAAAAATCATGTTCTATTGCCTGGACGTTCTACCAATCATCAATTACAGGTAATCTTTATGGTTCTTATTATTCTTTTCAAGTTATCATTCATGTCTCTATCAGTTTCACTGAACAATATCATCTCTACAGAAATAATAACATTTGAATTATTTTCATGTATTACTTTTTATTCTCTTTCCTTCTACAATATAACGTCGGATATTTTCTCAAAAATCATTCAAAATTTGCAGTTGATAATCGAAATACTCGGATTTCCAACCGATGAGGATGTTAAAGCAATGCGATGCACAAAGAAACTTTTACAAACATCCCCTTTCAAACATTACGTACGTTTATCAAAGACGTTTATATGTTCTAAGCTAAGTAGGATATATTCGCCTACAAATGGAAAATCTACTCTTTCTTTCATTACCATTGCTCTCTTCTACCAATCGCATTATATTTCGCATTACTATGATTGAATTGTGATAAGAATGTGATAAGAAATGTGATAGATAACAGCAAGTGAGCTAGCATAGATAGAAGTTCCGCAATTTTAATGCTCTAGGTAAGTTACTGAGTATTTACTATGTGGATCGTCGCAATAATAATCGCTCAGTATCGATGATTTGATAAGATTCTGTTGTTTTCTTAAAGGCCGTCGGAATTTATTCACAATGGCTAGTTCATTCAAGTAACTTGGGAATGTCGAGGCCTCTGATGGCATCTTGTCCCTTCCTCTTCACTTTTCTAGAACTGCAATTTTTTTGAAGAGTTTCGTAAGTTTTTCGTTCTCCGATTCCCTTCGTGTCCAGCCACCACCCTTCCCCATTTCCGCCAGAAAACTCCAAAGCGTAATCTGCTAATTAAAATTCGAATTAAAATTTCATTTGACGTCTAAATTTCCTCGTTTGTTTGCAGATTCGTAAAACGCCCTCACCAAATGGATTTCAAGCGGTAATTGTTTATTTAACACCCTGAAAAAATAAAACATTATCACTCTTTTCTCGCATCTTTCTCGCATTCTTATATTTAGCAAAAAAAAAGAAACAAAGAGAAATCACTCATCTTTCTCGCAAAATTTCTATCGAGAGACTCAAATTTGAGGAAATATCTCAAAAATGTGAAAGAAAACATTGTTTATTTATTGCGGAAATAACCATTGCGTTTAGAAAATATGGTAATCAAGAGGACAGTCGTTGTTAAGAGGTGAACTTCAGTGGAGTTCATTCCATCTGAGTCACTCAAAGCGTTTTTCAACTGGGGCAGCAACTATCTAGTACGAGAAAAATTTTGTTTTAAAAGGTTAATATTATTGGTGGAAGTAAATAATATGCAATTCAGATAACTCATTCACTAGATCAAGAAGCATTGAAGCTATTAAGGCGAGTACTTGTCTACAATCCGGGAGAACGTCTCTATGGAGCATCGTTCCTCGCCGATCCGTATTTCAGTGAACTCTTCACTCCTGGAGTGCTGCGTAATGGAAAACCGATTAGCGCGGTTACCCAACAGGTTGCCCATTCATATATTCTTAACTTTTTGGTCAAACTTCACAACGTACACAGGTTCATTTACCAGCAGGTGAGTGATTACCTGCGAAAAGCGGACGCTACTCTGAGCTAAGGATGAGGCGCTTTTCATTTTTGAGATGACTCCTCAGTTTTTCCATGGTTACAGGGGCGTCTGTGAATATTGATCCTTTGCTAAAGTCGGGTAGCGGGCACACTGGTGGATGAAACTTCGCACCTCCTGGAATGCATCGCAATAATCCCATCGAACTCAAATGAAATCTATTGTGAAATGCCGTGGTGCTCTTTTCGCATATTTTCTAGGCATCAGACCTTCTGAGGGAGGCAAACGGTTAAAAGGCAAAAAGTTAACTAGTAATATATTCTTGTAAGACAACCCTCTAACAAGAGTTTACAGCGAAGCAATTTTTGTAGAAGTTCCCGCAATTTCCGTTAATATATTGCATATGTTACCGGTTGGGCGAGGTTAACGGAGATCAAAGGATCGAAAATCCTATGGGTTTCCTTGCAATTATTCTTGCAGGATAAGGAGGTTGCTCTCAACGGTGATGAAGCAGATTCTGGTAGTGGTTCTATGCAACTTTCAAACACGCTTAAGAGCACGTAATGCTTTTCGATATATTTTTGAATAGTCATTTTATCTGATCATGCTAGTATAATGCTGTGGTACATGAAATATAAAAGAACGAAATTTTCTTCAACATGCGAACTCACATATTTCTTTAATTGGTATTTTTTACCTAAAGGGTTGCAGTTGCTTTTCAAGGAGTAGCTAACAAACCATGAACGTTTGTCCTTGAATATGCATATATTTGATGATATCCTCGATGAATCGACTATGCACGAGAAAATACGTGCACGTAATCCATAAGAACGTGGTAGATTTCAGAATATTAGGGGACGTCATGTAAATACCCTTCGAATTCTCATCAACTCCCTACTAGGGCATTTAGACTGAGCGTTATTTTGTTAATAGCTTGATGACGCGTTTGCAAAAGACCATGAACTACGAATGCACTTATTTGCATATATCTGCTAATCAGTATTATGCTAATACGTAGCCGAAGGCCTATAGGTTCTTCCCTTTACTGTTCATATTGCAATATACCGTTACAGACTTGCCATGTCGTTCTCTACTTCTTTTTCGCGAGAGCAAACCAAAGCTTGCGACACCATGCATTTACGGAAACAACATACGAGGAAACTAGTGGACTCTTGATCTATTTGAGAGTATATATAAAGTATCATCATATAAACATGGTTTATTTCGATTATCAACCCAAATTTTATTTGTATGCAAAATATATGAGTATTTTATTTGTGATTGTAACGTTTCAGGGAAGATGACTAACAACCATATAGTTCGCTCAATGTCATTGTCCATACCACATCCCATCGAAACGATTATCGCTCTATGGAAGACTTACTCTCGTAGAACAATAAATACAATCGCCTGGTTGAAATAGTATTAACGCAAATAGAATCCTGAACAAGTAGACATTCGTTGTAATAAAATAATATACATCATTTTGAAATAAAATATATGAGCGGTTTGTAATTAAAGTAAATTTTGAAAATGATTTGTGACATCTGTGATGATTTGCAAAATGAGGCAATATGCAAATAAATAAGTAAATGAATTTGCATCGATATTGGCATTCATCAATAAAAGCCCTTGGATAGGTCAATGCACATTGTTTTCTTGTTAGTGTTGTTTTTCCAGCGTAAATGGTGTATGTGGTAAAGAAGTGAAGTGATTTGACCCACATAATGACTGCAATGTGGATATTCAGACAAAAATTTACAAGTCAATGCATATGCAGCATCACCACTTTCTCCTCCTCGACCTTCATGTATTTACTTGGGGTGCAACTTCCTTTACCGAACTGAAAGTATTTGAAGAAATCGCAACTAGTTAATAAATTTGTTTCCGCACCTCCCTCAGCGAAGCGTGCAAATTTTTCCCCCACTTCCTACAGTATATAGGATATTTCTCGATAGCTGATGGACTGATTCGCCAGTATTTAAAAAAACAGAACATACTTCTCAAATTTCTACCAATAGACGCATGAAAGGTTCTGATTGGCTATAAAATTGCAATATTGAATCCGTTGGCCGGAATTCTTGACATCCCTGCTTTTACGACTTTTCGGGTTTTGGATATCAGTTCCTGTTGAACATAGATGTATCCAGTCTTGTAAAGTCTAATGAACTTGCCAAGATTTCCTCAAAAAGATTTAAACTGTGCTCATTCGATTATCCAGAGCCGACTTAACATTCCTCAAAAACATCATTCCCGATCGATATATTTTTTTACTTGTCATTTGGTGTTTTCAGCCTCACTTTAGTTTGAGTTTTAGTTGCTTTCTCTTGCAACAATTTCATTCATTCGTATATTCGGTAATGGTCAATTATTTATTGTGACTTTCATTCATACTCAAGTTTTCTTTAATCATTTGAATAAAAGTTTCCATTATTATCACTATTTATTTATACTTTATAGCTGCTAAATTGCAATTTTTGCACTACTTGCGATATTTACTGAAAATTTTAGGAAATGTGCACAGAAAATATGTAACAAAGTCGGAAGTGCAGGGAGGGGGGAGGGTGGGGGAGGAGTAGGGAGGGGCAAAGGGGGCATCGCATTGCAAGAATCCTCGTCGAATAGGACTTGCAATACCTAGCGGTCATAAGAGTTCTGCTGGATACCATAGGTACAGCCGTGAGTGAGTGAGCTACCAATTTCTCGTCGCTCGTATGCATATTCGTTGATGGGCTAGCAGAGGCTATTGTTGCCCTAAGGGAATCACTTGTATCACTTGAAGTCCCTTCAAGGGGAGAATGGCATCCAATGTGATAGAACACATTTTTCGCAGTCCCATAACTATGCACAATAAAAGATTGAAATTTTGTATGTGGCCATCATATGAAAATTTATTGACAGTGTAACGCTATTTAGATAATTAATTACAATTTGCACAAAACAACACATTGCAAAGAAATTTCAGTGTAAATTTGCACATTAAAAAAAAATTGATCAGAAACAACGGAAAAGTTTTGCAGCCTTTTCAGATTTGACATCAACGCTGAGCAATATGAAATATATAGATTTTAACATCGCATAAAAAAAATAAACGATCAAAATTAATGTTGTTCATTCGACTATATAAATTTGAAACTTCAAACCTAAAAGGCCACATAATAACACAATCAATGAAAGACATCGAATTTTTTTTTGTGTCATATCGTTAAGCGTGCGTACGTGCACCGATTGGCGATAAATGGTGAGAAGTCCATGCTTCAGGAAACATAATAGCCAAAGCGTCATCAATACGCTTACGGAATCCCATTAGACTGAAGTTGAATTCGAAGCGTTTTCGCTGAAAAGAAATACTCAATGAGTAAAATCGTTCGTTGAAGTGGTAAAGGGAGGAAACAATGCTAATGCCTTCACACTGAAAATATCAACAGAATATCAAAGACTTTTAGTAATAAAAATGATCTAGTGATGAGAGAGGAATTTTTGAATCGTGACGAAGAGGAATCACTCCCTTAGGCATTTGACGAGATGCATGATGAGGAAAATTTGAATTTTTAGAAAGCAGAAACTTTAGCTTCTAAAAAATTCGAAATGTTGGCAGTGAGAGTGTGATTGTTCATATAATAGTCAGATGCTTAGAAAAAGAAAAGGATTTCGTGAGCTATTAGGATGACTTCAGTAGACTGTTAGTTTGTTATTCGTTGATGATTTAGTTTGTTACTTTAGTTTGTTATTCATTCACTACTAGCATGCTAATTTGTGGGTGAATAGAAGGTTTATAAGCAGTTATTGCCAACCTGGAACTCATAATCATCATCATTGTCGAGAGCTGGCCATAACGGTCGAAGCATATGCTGCTCCATTGCTTCTGCTAGAAGTGTTCCATCAGGAATTTCGATCTGCAACTTCACCTCTTGAGCGATCTCTAACAATTGGCTACAACTCGAATTAAACTAGACTTGTAAAGAGCCTTCTGAATTTATAATTCTTTCGTTTTGTTAAACATCAAATAAAATATGCTTAAAGCGCATCACATAAACTGCTATGTATGGGCATTTGCGATACACTCATCGTTTTCATCGGTTGCTTACAATAGCAAAACGATCGCAATAACATATATGAAGTTCAACAGATTCGATCGCTATCACCGAATCGTCTGATTCGTTTTTATATACCTTTGTAAATATGCATTCGAAAAGGAAATTATGAGAAGATCACGTTTGCGCATATATGTAAATTGTGCGCGTATATTTGCTTGTCTATTTGATAGTTTCAACTAGCAAAATAGCCAATCTGGCGCTATGAAATTTGATGGCTGCACGGACATCATACGATATTGGCTGAGCCAATTTTTGGGTTGATGCATCTTTTCTTCAAGGAGCTATACCACTTAAGTGGGCATTTTTAATTGATCATGTTATATGCTAATTTGGCCAGAATATAAGACGACTTTTCAGAGGAGGTACCGAATAGCGCTTTGTTAAATTGAACGATGGATGCATTCTTTTGTATTTGTTATTTATTTCTTGACAAAATATAATGCTTGGTTAGTGAGTGGATCGAAAATCAAATATCATATCGCCCACTCTGGAATATTCATTTGTTTGTGCCTAATAGAGTGGCTGTGAAATACTATATGGCAACTGATAAATACATGTAACGTCTTAGCCAAATTTAAATGCCCATCACGTCGAAATAGGCTGATTAACTTGGAACGCTGACATGGCTGCCACCCATTGCCGAAGGTTATACGCATTGAATCTCCTTATATCATTTTCAACGGTTGGTAATTTGAAAATATGAGCGGAACAGAGATAACTTATATATGCACGAGGAATTTTATCGTAATCCATCTTGCCAATACTAATACAAATGCGCATAATTTTTGGTTGCACTAATTTCTAATGCTTAGCGCAGCTAAGAACACCTACTACATCCTATAGCAAGCAAACATGATATGTGTTTAAAGTGCTATAGAAAAGAAAAAGAAGATAACAAAATATCTATGCACCTTGGAACCTGTAATACCTTCGAGGACAGTTTCTGCCGGTCCACCACTATTACATACAATAACAGGTCGTCGTTGTTCTAACGCCTCAATCGGTACGATTCCGAAATGCTCATTCGGAGGCGTATAAAGTACACTATCACACTGTCGATACAACGCAAATTTTTCTGCCTCTGTGGGTGAATCGATGAACTCGATCAAATCAGAAACCTGCAAAGATTGCACTGAAACTTGCGCCCGATTCTGCATTGCTTCAGACCGCTTTCTTATATGATCAGAGATGACATCACAAATCAACATCAACATATTTTGATTCGTTGTGTCAGCGTCGAAAATAAATTGGTGGACAACTTCATAAGTAAACTTGTCGATTCCAAGGAATGAGAAGAGCGAGGAATCCCGATCCTTCCCCCCTTATCAGCGCTAAGAAAAGGTGTTTCTTTTTAGCCTTATGTGACCAACACTCCTCGCAGATAATGGTTTCCAGGGAGCTGTGATGGCTCGTGAAAAAAGAAGGATGTTAAAAATTGAATGAAAACTCACGTCTAAATCCACGACCATTTTCTTTAATAGATCATGATAAATACGTGATTCAGGTATGTGTGGCATAACCGAACCGGCAAGCAATATCCTTGGATACCACTTTTGACTCTTTAATATCGCTGCAATATCGTTTGAATAAATTTCGCTCATATGTCTAATAGATTTACGTGTGATGAAATTTGCACATGAAAAATGTTCACCACTATAAATATAAATTAGTAACGATCACCGTCGATCGCCGGAAATGTGCCATTATTCTGAGTTCACATCTCAGCTGATACTATTTTCATCGAGATCAAATTGAGATACGATGAACAACGTCAAGAATCACTAAGCATCTTATGAATGCAATTAGCTTCATATATCGCACGACTTACACCCCTCTTGAATTCTCTAATGATTTTAGCTGAAGAAATCCAGCACGAATAGGTGATGGCTATAATTATCGTTACCTCTCATCCATTGGCCTACATCACCATTTCCGTTTCGAAGCATGCGATTCAACTGAAAAGTTGCAAGTAAACCTGACTTCAGGCATTTTGTGTCCAGAAAAATGAGCTATGGCGACTTCGTGTCTGCGATGTACAAGTGGCTAATGTATGTTTGCCTTCCATTTGCATTTTCAACTCAGAAACCAATCAGGACAGGCTTTCAAAGCCTGCTCGAATATGATTTGCCTCAGTAAGTTGATTTCCTGTGCAAACTTTCAAGCTGAATCTTCAGTTTTAAAAAGAATTAAAAACAATACGAATGACCTAAATATTTGAATATATTTCGCACTCGGTCACATGCTCACTCTATCCGGATCAGAAGACGAAAAATACGAATCCGTAGCAGAATTTTGCATGGAAAAGGTTACTTTCTTTCGAATTAATTCGTTATTGTGCATGTTTTGTTAGTTCTTCGTAAACGCGAAACTCATTGGTCTGTGTTCCCGAATAGCGGAATCATAAAAGCTCTCATCGTGCCAGTTTCTTTAGGATGCTTTTTCATTCGTTCTGTGGATGTAGCATGCGCTAACGATTCATCGAGAAAAGCTGTTTTCGTTGGCGATTATTTAGAAGATCTGATATATAAGTCAAAATGGCCTAGAATTTAAAATTTATAAAATGGAGAAACAATGCATGAAATAAGAAGCAGACCGGCAGCTTCGACTATGATATCGAGCCTCTTTTCGGGCCAAAAACGATTCATCGAAAGAAACGTATAGCGTTGATTAGCAGGCCTTTGCTTGCGACCGATCGGCTTATTGCCAATACTCATTGAATCGACGTCACACGGAGGATATACCACCATCAGCTTTGATGAACATACCTCAGGCATTACACGTAAAAACTGCTTCTCTGTAAGATAAAAGACACAGTTGAGTGCCGATGAATGAAGCAGCAGAAATTCTCGAAATACACGACGAGATCTATCAATCCGAGTTTTACAAGGGACCACTCTGTGGAATCGCATTATCTTTCAAAAGTTTTCATTGTGTCACAAGCGTATATCTGCCAGCATTGGCATCGAAATATCCACCGAAGTGATGTATATTTAAATGCATACAAGTATCTCTATTTATATGATCTTAGAAAATTAGAAACATAATTGGAGTGAATACGAGTGATTGAAAGTTGCTGCCATATGAAGGTAGGTCACTACATGTTGATATGACTTCAATCAGAAGTGCCTAAGCACTTTTTACCGATTTCATGATTCTAAGTGAGCCGCGCAACAGCCAGTTTTCACCTATTAAATATTCATAGCTAGAAGTTCTTCATAAATTTATACGATTATATTTTTATAATTCAAAGATATTTCGATTAATTATTCGCGAATAAGGTGATCAGAAGACTAGGCAATTGATGGAAAAATATGCGCTCTAATGAATGAAGCGGAGATGGCTCAATAAGGGCAGCTGCTAATTGATTGCACATTATACAGACCTGTAAAATGGCTATTAACCATAATAATATCGGCACTATTGAAAAGTATTCCTTCTAAAAGTCCAATCGCTTTCGAATACCACCTATATAGGAAGAAACGTGACGGTGTGACCAACTGTTGTGGGAAGTGACAATAGAAGAGAACCTTCACTCTCGGAAAACGCCACTTTATCATTGGAACACAACTGCAAGCAAAACTCTTTCAATAACTTATCATTATAGCAACCAGCCGCACACAAAAATAGTTTTTAAATGCCAGATACAGCCGGTGAGGGAGTTTCTTAAGTTCGTTCACTGTGGCCGAAATGCAGCTATGCGAAAAATACTAAGCCAACAATGAGATAAAGTTCTCGACAAAAACGAATCTTTTGAGTGTTCTCAGTTAGTATTTAGAGTAAGTGTAAAAAACGGCTATCTCCATTGGCTAATGTCAAGCCTAAATAAAGGCATCTTTAGTATTGTGCTGGAAGTTGTTTAATCTATTAGATGTATCGGATACGCATTCAAAGAGAATCTTTTCCTAAAGGGTATCATGCGTAGAACAACGACAATGTTCTGAAATTTTTTGTGTATTTACGGTGTTATATTTAAACGATACTATATCTAATTATTAGCAAATGAGTGGCCTTATCCTTGCAAGATAGTCAAATAAGTTGCTCTGCGCCCATCACACAATCCATAATCCACAAACACCACTTTTAAAAAACTAGTGGATGGTATATGATATAGCAGACGATGATAATGGCAATACAATCCAGAACATATATTTGTGCTGCAGTGCGGAAATGTCAACATGGTAAACGACGTACAGATGTTTTACAGCAATATATCAGATAAGAGGGGAAAACCTTTTAGTACCGACAAACTTGCCGAAATGAATTTGCAGAAACTAGTAGGTTCAATATCGAAAAATGTACCTCAGCATGAAATATATTTTACACTTCACAATTATGCAAACGCATACAAAATTGAATTTAAATCTCGCTTGTTTTTTTTCCGATATTCAGAATCATTTAGGTAGAAGAATGATTACCTCGCACTGTGATCGATGACAATGAGATCTGGGTCGAGATCGGAGAACACAAGTTGCCATGCCAATGCGACGTTCTGACTAAACCAATCGCCTGGGTGGAGAGCCATTTTCGCATCACGAATCTCTACAACCATTTTCGTTTAAATATGCATTATGGTGATTGGAAGCATCAGAATCAATCGATTTGAAATTTTTTGTTCTATGAAACATTAATGACAACAGAAAGATAAGAAGAAGATATTGGCAACAAATGATCGGAAAATATTGATCAATCAATACAATCAATTCGATCCATATATACAATAGCGAAGAGAAAAAGGAGTATTGGTAAGTTTTTCAAGAAACTGCATTTTATTTTACACAAATCTTTCCGAAGCTTCAGCTTTTGTGCTGAACTTCACTTCCGTAATACCTAGTAGCCACTTGTATTTTGTTGCTAGCGTTCACTTTTGAATATCGAAAGATTTAACAGCTATTATTACCCGATTATCCACTATGGCACGTGACTTGAGTGGTCATAATCAAAAATTGTTTCTCCATAAATATTTAGATAGGTTCTAATTTTATGTCAATATTTCGTAGCAAAATAACTGATAGAAACGGAATGCACATACGGAGAAACTCTATGATCCATTTCTATATTCATCGAACTGATATTCGGCATTTCACATCAGTAGTTATGAATTAGGATTCTTTAGTTAACTCAAAAGAACTTAAAAAATAGTCCTCATATAGTGTAGTTCATGCAAGCGCCTATTTCAAGAAATTTATATATAAATTAGGGCAATCTCATACTGGAAACTTAAAATGCCCAGTGGTAGCGTATGGTCACTGTGTGAAAAATTTTCGGAGAGAAACGAAATCCTCCCATCGAAATAGCAAATTGGCAAATAGACATAACAGAAAATGTGGTGTAATATGTATCTTTGTAGAATGCTCACATAAGAAACCATTTCCACAAGCAGGAAATAAAATAGATGGGACAATAGCCCCATATTTCCACTGGTCTGGTCACTATTCAGCAACCCATTCGAAGAAGCATCGTTTCCTTGTGACGCGGCTAATGAAAAATGAAAATTCGACGACTACCAAATACACCTTCCAGCATCCTTTAGCCTCTCAAATCCTTCTTCGACGTTCATGGATCAAAACGATATTTATAGGAGATCGCCTGACGATGTGCACTTACCCATTCAATTCCGTAATTCTACCTCTAGAGATTCTCCAGTTGAAAAATCGGATAAACTAAGGGGAACGCATACTTAAATACTCAACAAGTCGACCTCGCCTTAATGCAGTATCGGAGATGTAAATTCAAAAATGAAAACACATAAAAAAGGAAAGTGTGTTTTACCGATCGCGATAGGATAATTGCCAACTTCCATTTTGGAAACAATGATAAAGGAGCGTGATTTAGCTAAAAACGTTTCACCATCTAACGATCAGTTCGAATGGCTGCACAAATTTTAGCTGCTTGCATTCCGAGCTAACTGTAAGCTTTACATCTCTTTCCGTATCCCTTCAACCCATTCTCAAATGGACGCTTGTTTAAGCAATGCAGTGGAATGTTGTTCGATGTGGAAAAAAAAAAGTCGCTCAATGAAGCGACAATTTTTTTTAACGAAAAACGTGGATAAGAAATTGATGTGAGCACGTTGAATCCGTCTATGTCGGTGCTAGGTTGTAGATGGTTATCGCATTCCATCAAGGAGGCACCCTTTTAACTAGATCAACGCGCAAAACGTGGCTCTCATGTTTATGTTCCACATTGTTTAGTTGAATGGCACATTCATGAATAAGTTCCGCTCATCGGAATGCATAGAAAATTTGCTAATTCAAATTCGAATTGAGAATAGAAGTGACAATCAAGAAATGGGCAATAAGTTGGGCGTTTAGCCAAAATGTTATCGCACGCAGAACATTTTTATCAACTCCCATATCACTAACGATCACCACATAAAAATTCGGAAACAAAGAATATCCCAGTAATGGCTCACGGTTGATTCAACAATGGCATAGACTCTAGAATCACTGAGTGTTATTTTCTATCCCCAATAGCATTCGACCCTACAACTTAGTTATTTCATATTGAAGGACAAAAGCACAGACGAACATTTCAGTGATATATAAGACGATATCCTACTAAATAAAATTATGTATGAATGAATGCTCTCGTTCATACACAATATTCTATATTCTTATTTCTTTGTGCATGTGAAAAGAGTGAGATGCAGTCATGCTCACAAGTGCATATGAGAGTATGGGCTACCTTTAAGCATATAAAATAAACCCCGGTATATTTCAGTACAAGCACTGATTTCATAATGAGGCTCCAAAGAAATGTTGTTGATCTAGTCTCGTCTTGAGGCAACATTGAATGAAGGCAAGGTTCAGCATAGGGGTGGCGCTTCAAACTTTGTTTCACCTCACCAAAACTTTATGCATCGCTGAAGCATGAGATGGAAAATGATAATTCAGCGTTCGCGGTGGCACCTAAACACAAACCCGCCATCCACCTTGGAGGTCCCAAACCTTAGGCGCAGCAGAGTTGTGACTCCAAAAGACTACAATCCTCTAATCCACCTCCTCAATCCTAGCGGGAAAAATTCTGCTAGTTTTCCTCTTATTTTCATCGATCTCTACATTTTTTGAGTGACGAATTAATTCGTATTCGCTTCAATTGTGAAATTTTCGAACATACCAATATTCCCGTCCATCAAAGCTTTTTTAGGCCATTCCGACCAGCAATCCATCCCCTTCACCGATGATATTGGTTACACCACCACTATCGAATACTCATGTCGACTAGTCGCTATCGGTATATTATGTCTTGGCATTATTATTCTTCATACAATTGTCCTGGCAATCATAGAGTAGATTATCAAAAAATTTACTGAACTAACTGCTCCTTCTAGCGCTAACAATGAGAAAATAGAAAAATCTCTTTAATGAAAAGAACTCAAGTTTTCACATAGTTAGGTCGAGAATTCAAATATAACCCCTCGGAAACATTCGTATCGATAAGCGAGTGCTTGGGAAATGTTTTTGTTTTTGGCCATCAAGAATCATTCATTAATAAAGCTTAATATTTGTTTAGTTCGAAATGTAGTATTGTTTATGAATTTTGAAAATTGCAGTGAATAAATTAATCAATATTGACAACGTTCTCTCGATTTCTTTTACCATGTTTAATAACTGCCAATGTCTCAACTATCTCATGAGAAGATTCTTTGGCGCATTTAAGCTAAAAGAACACGAAAAAGGTTCAAAAAATTCTCAACTTCCCTTCCCCTTTCCCCTTTACCCTTTTTCCTCCCCCTCCCCTTTCCCCCTTTCATGCAATATTATGGGAGGAGATTAACACTGGATCGTGCTACTAGAAGTTCCAGATCGAGGGAAGATGCGTTATAGTCAGATGACTGGTGCGACATAATAATATGGTAATAATCACTCAAATATTCTGAAATTATTTGACTTTAGTGATAAATTTTGTACTCTGTATATAATCTTTAACTATTTCATTATATCCACTTGCGCATGCATATAACTGGAGTCAGTGCAGAACTACTTTGGAAAGACTAATAGGAATTTAAAATCTGCACTAATAAATATTTGAGCATTGACATAGATGAATGAAACATTTGTGCACTGATCGTATATAGCTTTTTTTTTGTTTGTTTCAAAATTTAATAAACCCTAGCGCAGCAAAGATTTATGCGATCAACATCATCAAAGGTAATTGAAGTGAGTACCACAGAAGTACAGTTGAAAGGACTTAAAGACGTTTGCTATGCTAAGTGCCGAATTGCAAATCTGATTATTAAAGAGTGACATGCTAAAGATACGATAACAGAAATCCGATGGTATTTAAGTTAGATATGAAAGTTAGTAGAGTTTCCAAAATATTCGCAAATAAAGCTGAATTAAAATTTGCATTTTTTTTAGGTTTTTACATTTGAGAAGGGTGTAATTTGAAAATAGGAATTTTGCCAAAAATTTAGAGTACTGACACAATATATGGTAATTTTTTTTAATGGGCTTTCCTCGATAGAGTGCATTCAGATCGATGCATTTATAGACAGGAAGTGCAATGCACAGGTAAAACACTAATAAACAAAAGTGGATTACGTTATGAACAATGGAGAAACAAGTAGAAGTTAACTAGGCAAGCGATTGCAATGAATATTAACGCTTTGATATTACAAAATAAAAACAAATAACCCAAGAAGCATATCATAGGAACCAGACCTACTTTCATTTCTCTGCCTTTTTTCACATGCAAAAACGTAACTATTCTTGAAACTTTCATCAGTATAGAAAAGAAGACCAATTGGTATAAAACATATGCAAATTTTTTAGTCGCTAAAAATTTGTGACTCATTCTAAAGTCAGTTTAATTTTAAATGGACTTCATATGCATATAGTGATGACGGTCGCTTTTATGAGTGTGATTCTAAACGCTCAGAGAAGGAATGCATTGCTTCGTAAACCTTAGAACACGGATGGCGACAAAACGCTTATGGTGGAATATTTGCCATAAAGGCACTCAGACTTGCGGTCTATCATTGCAGTCGTAGAAATACCATTGCAATTGCGGAAACTTCAGTGTTATTATGGAAATGCCATTGCAGCTAGCAAAATCGTTGCGACAGATCTGTTATCTACTGCAAAAAAAAAACAACAAAAACAAAAAAAACAAAACAAAACAAAAAACAAAACGAAAGAAATATCTAAGATTCAAATGTTGATTGTGTTGAATAACTGTTAACTAATATTGCATGAAATATTTGAGTTCCAAAGAATGCAATTCGCGCAACCGAAGAAACCAGCCACATTTTGAATAAAGAAATGACGATTGCTTTTCATTTGATATTTAACGATCGCACAACATCCAATCGAATAGCTTTTGGATATTAAACAGATGATGTATTTTTGGAAAATACAAATAGCCATTGAAGAAACAATATTTCGGCCACTTAAGAGAGAAATTTTCTTCGCATTTGCAGGCAAGTCTAATATTGGCTATAACCAATAAAGAAGAGATATAATTCTAAACTTTCGCGCTGAGCCCTTAACGAGGACGCAGAAAATATATGAGAACATATAATGGATGACAGAGGAAAAGAACAATGTAGTAAAAGAAAACACTTGGTCGTTTAAATAGAGAATTGAAGACGGGTGGCATTAATGAGGATCATCAATCAATGAAATATTTCACTATGATCGACAGCAGATCGAACATAAAAATTCTCGTCTTGTTACAATCAGAATAGATGATATCTATGAATTATTCCATAGCTATTGAAGAATTTTCGATCGACTAATTTAAATGGCAATATGAATATTTTAGAAGCAAATAAAGATGTGTGAAAAAATTTGCCCCACCTTGTTGAGCGTTAGATGCGCGATCTCCCTCCAGATTTATGTTCTAGATAATCTAAGATTTGGTTGTTTTTCAAAACGTGATCTATGATACAAGCTTTACTTGTAGTCAATTTAGAAAAAAAATTTCATCCCCCATGTTGACAAATGATTTCTTCACTAGAGATGATCGAAATATTAGAAAATGAATTTCATCAACAGTTGAAATGAAAGCACATTTCGGTATACATTCGCTGATGAGTACAATAAATAATACACCTTTCCCAAGTAAAAAAAAATTGTTTTTTCGTAAGGCATAAGAAGTCATTAACTCTGTTGCGAATATCCATTATGAGTGCATTTATCCGAGAAACATTCATCACAATGTTATGATTAAGTATGAGTTATTGCTAATAACCGGCAAAGCAACCGGAAGCAAGCGAAATGAATTCATGAGAAATCCGGAAGAAATATTGATTGCTATGGATTACATGATATTTCAGCGAAGATATCCTAGTTGTAAGGATTACGAGGCTGTCATGATGGTTTCAGATGATAGCTGCATGAATTATATGGATCGAAGGATGAGTTCAATGTGAAAAATGACCACTCACCAACTCCACTGAAGTTCTCGTTGCGCCAATAATCATCGATCATTGTTGTATACCATATGACACGATGCCCAGCGCTAGCAAAATGTTTGATCATGCCGATAGTGCAACGGTCGGAGCCTCCATTCCACTGTTCCGGATGCAAGATGACGACAAGCATGCCTAGAGGGCATAAACAATAATGCTAGTGACTTTCGCATTACTCACATCTCTATTATTGAGGATTTCTTTTGGATAATGATCCTAGGCAATGAAATATATTTGGTCGTCATGCGATCTAAAATGGATTTCCTCGATAACTCAAAACGCAAACATTTCAACGTGAAAATGCAATTTTTTAGAATCACTTGTGAGCAAGTCGATCCAAGGAAATCTCTTTCGTGCTGAAAAGAAAGATGAAGCCAACGAGTAAACAATAAGTAAAAGTTGGCACAGTATAGAACTGAATTCCAGCAGTAGTGGAATCACAATCTCACGATGAATATTGCGGCTATTAGGTTTGCATTAGAATGAATACTTTAGTGCTTAGCTATTCAAATACTACAACTGAACATTATGAGTGAATAATATTAAAATTCAATATTAAAGGTGTGCATGGATCATCGTGTAATAGGCAAGTTTTTGCGCTCATCATTGACTCATGCGCAAGGATCGCTCATTTTCAGACGTGCCAACGAATCCCACCGATTCCTGTCTAGTGACTATTTTAAGTTAGTGTAAGCATGCGAATATTTCCTAAACAATAAAGGGACTGTTTTAAAGAAAAACTATGGATAATTGGCCTAAGAGGCCTTTTTCTTAGTTCATCATGCTTAAAACAGTGGAAACAGCATTGCTTTTCATAGTTTTCAATTCTACGCTGTTGAAACATTGAAAGTAGAAGTAGTAGCATTTACTAAGGATAGCATGAGGGGTCTCTTAAAATGCTCAAAACTTTTGCCCATTCTGAGTGCAGAAAGTTAACTTGTCTAGTTCGAATCAAACTTTAGGTAAATCCCCAAATCGGTAGGATTAGCGATATCCTTCAATTCACGTAGTATACATATATGCAATCTACCCGATTTTCGCTGCATCGAACAAAATGAATAACTGAACAAAGCAAAATCCAGTGAGAATATTGGCACCTTTTTGTCACCGACGACAGATTTTTCGTTGAAGAACTTCCTTCGTATCCACCAAACGAATAGTGACAACGGTACACAGGCAAAAATTCCAAACACGTAGAGGAACAGTAAAAGTGTACGTTTCAGCAGCGAGAACATTCGGCGACTGCAGCCAGACGTCGATCTATCCGAACAGATAAAGCGCGCCGACTGAACGACCCACTTCTCCATACAACTTCCCCACCTCCTTCTCCTCACGCTTCACTTTCCTAGACGTCAAGACCGCAACACGACCCCTATCGGAGCAATATCTCGTGTCTGCTTATCTCCTCCATCCATCGGCTCATCAAATCCGGATCGGGCAATACTCCACCGCGGAATGCACCATGCGATATTCAACATGGGCTCTCTTCGTCATTGCCTCCATTCATATGTATTTCGTTTTTTATTCTTTCATGAGAACTCAAACCTGAATGACAACAAAACGGCGAAATAATCTATCATTCCGAATGAAGATGGCGCAATAATAACAATAATTTCCATACAAAAAGGATAAAAGGATTTTACATTCGTTTAACGCATGAAATTAAAGTACTCTTTGAATTGGGAGTGTTAAATGGAATGAAACAAAAGGGAACATATCGTATGAAAGAGCGATGAAATCTCTTCTTGTTGAAAATCACTTTTTTTTTTAAATCTAAGCGATTTCAATTAAACAACTGTGACAACGTGCATGTATTTCTAACAAGTCAAACGAAGAAGTCAAATCTATTTAAAAAATTCTAAACTATCTCGCATTTCAGTATATGAATGGATAAGCGCTGAGTGGAAAATGCTTTCAAGGTATTTCCTTGGCAAACGTATACTCATAAACAAACCTTTGGTGCAGTTAGAATATTCGCTCGTGAGGACAGTTTAAGTTTGGCTTACTTCACTAAGAAGTTATCTGTGCTTCTAGAACCTGATCTACACACTTTTTAGCTCATCTTGCTCCACGAGAAATTTTATTGACGATCAAATTGCTGTAGGGCAAGGATAGTGTGTCGACTTCTTAATGATGCCACAATGAACGTTGCTAGAACAACCAACACGCACGCATTTTTCGATTTCAGATGCTTTCAAAGAACACTTGAGATATGGACACAACCAAAGCAGCTGTGAACTGTAAAATATCAAACTGTTTATGCGCGTACATTAACACGCGTACGTTCGTCTGTGTTTGAGTATGTGTGCTTGCTCATTTATGTGTACGATTGTGTGCAAGTGCTTGCATTCATTTGTATGTGCGTCCGTGTATGTAAGCGGGTGTGTTTGTTTTTTTATGCGTGAGCATATGTGTATATCTGTGTGCGAGCACCTATCTCTATGCTTAGTTCACTAGGCAGAATCGGCAAACTGTAGTATACTATCTTCATAGAAGGTGCCTGTCTGCCCATTTAACTCCTTATCATATTCGGCATTGCGATTTCAAATAAGCGAGTATACATTATCATCTAATATAAGAATAGGTCGAATACGTGCGTAGTGGACATATCGATGCACCTCAAGCTTGTTGCGGTTGCGGCACTTGTCTCATTCTTTGCTAATTGGCAATTTGCATATCAGGTTGTACATTGTTCAGTTTTATGCTATTGCAAAACTTTTCAGAAAATGCTAACTGCCTACCGGGAATTTGCTGTCTATATATTGCTTTGATCCTTTGCCTGGTAACAAAAAAAAATTTTTTTATCCTGCCAACTATGAAGGGCATACAATGTACTAATAAAGGGCTTCCGCGTCTCAAACGAGTTTTCCTATAATTAAAGATAGCTGAGTAAATATGAATTATCGTCTCAGCTGCTGCTACTAATTTGTCTTTGCTAATTCCTCTCTATTTTTCAAATACATAGTTGATGTTTTACGCGGCAGCCAAGTAAACATCAGACCAGAAGGTAACCATTGTTCCGTAAGTAATCAGAACGTTATCCACAGGCGGGACGAACTCATAATCTTCCACCTACCGGACGGGTTGTTTTATGACTAAGCCATGGCCGATACTTTCGTGATTATCAGTTCTTATTGACGTTTTTTTCACTTCTAGCGCACACATAACCCAACATGCCTGATAAGGTTACCGTCATATAATTCAGCAATTATTTCAACCTGGCCGAAACTTGAATGATAATCACTGTTTGATGATAACAATCAGAAAACAACTATGATAATCATCTCTTTCTATTAGTAATCTTAGAAATCTTAGGATCATTGAAAATTGATGAAGATTGCAACTCAATAAGTCTGCTATCACATTCTTATGCTGTAAACTTTTTTATCGAAGAGCAGCTTATTCGTGATTGTAGATATAGGACATTGTGCTATAAAAATTGTAGAGAAAATAAAATCAAAAATACGAGTGTATTTGTATGTTTATAAAAGATGAAATGGAAGTAATAAGGAAGGTAAATGATAAAATCAGCTGTTTCAGATAACGTATGTAAACACAGCGGTGGGCACATTTTTTATTCTTGCAAATCACGCCTATTCGATCACCCGAAATTGCACAGAATGTCTTCTCCCATACGAATCGTGGTCCACTCAATGGAGCTTTATCGTTGCAAGCTTTTATCCAGGCACAATCATTGGTTTTTTAGTGGTAATGAATTTTTTTACCGAAAATATTTATTTGCAGGTTCCAACTCTAGCGGATCGATTTGGTGTACGTCGTTCATTTATGCTCACTTGTATTCCAGCAATTCTCGGATGTTTATTGCAACTCACAGCACGACTTGCAACTAACACAAGTAATGCAAAGAATTTACTCGAAAATTGTGATATAGTAACGTTGATAATACACATAGTTGCATTGAATAGTACAACGATCAGCAGATTAAGTGCTTTGCAAAAAAAGATCATCAAAGATTTTCCCGTCTTCCATAGAGCGGTTAAACGTCAGCTCTGCTTTCGGTAGGTTGTTATTGCAAGTTGAGTGACTACGTGTTGAAGCAATATAAACATTGAGTTAATAGGAGAAAATTTTTCAGCAGTACTCCCAATTTTATGTGATGATTCAACTTTTGGCAATGCTTTAACGATTTCTCAATGACTTATTGCTACGACACATGCGCCGGTAATAAGCACATTTTGAGTTTTAAAAAAATTCACGAGTTTTGAAGTCAGCTCATTTGGTTAGAACATTGGATAGTGCGGACTAAATGATGCATTCAGATTTGATACTTTTCGATGTTGTATTGTGTGTTGGGCGCATTTTGGTTGGTATTCAAGCAGGCTCCTCATTATGTCTTCTTCCGCTATTTATTATCGAAATATCGCCTATGGAATATCGAAGCCTTCTTTCGACATTTCAGGTAAATTAATAATCTATATCAGTGATAAAGTCTCTACCTCTGTACCTATTCCCTCTGCCTAATGTATCTTCTTGCTGAATAGTGATAATTTGTTTATGCGAAACAACCGGCTAATTTGCAATTCTTCAACAACCAGATAAGAAATGCAAGCATTAAAATTTCGTATTAGTGAGCTTCACTTGCTATGGATTCGATGATCTGAGAAATATTAGCGTAATGTCGAGAAATAAGAAATAATCTGATCCAGGTAATGAAAAAGGAGGTATTAATGTTTCCGACTAGTGGGGCGTCCTCATCATGCTCAGCTGTACCTCTCATTGATTTGTTTTATTGATTCGCGTTTCCGGATCAAGTTCTTATCGGGGAATATCATTCAAATTTCCCGACTGTTTTGTTCCCGAAAATTTTCACGATTCCTGCGCTGAACCTCTACTCCAATGGGTGTATCTTCAAAAGTCTTTACCGCTCAGCACATCGGTTAATCGGCTGAAATGATATTTCAGCAAGTGTCACAATCTTTGTCGACGGTGATTGGTTTCGTGATAGGAAGTGAGCATTTATTCAATATGGGTGCTTACCGCTTCGAATGGATGCAGGTGATCGCACTCATGCCAACAATCGCATTTTTCATTACGCTTATCTCTCTGCCCGAAACACCTCGACATTGCTTCCTTCACACATGTGATTTTATCAGAGGTTCACTTTGAACTATTGAAGAGGAATACGTAGAAGTTAACTATGCACAAGAGGCGAATATCATGCGAACAAATGGCTGATGGACTGATGCAACGTAAATAAGGGCCAGAATTTGAAAATTTAAGCCCTATTGAAGATCTAGAAAACTTAGAAAGTCACAATTTCCTCCAAGTAGAGTGAAGAGTGGACTACATATTTCCACTGTTGGGTTTGTTCGATTCGTTCTCACGGTTTTTCACAATTTTATTCTCTAACTCCCTGCCCTTCCCCTAAACAGATTTCCATAATTGTAAAATAGCTTCAGCGATCGCTCAAAGTTATTTCTACACGTAGCAATATAAAGCATAAATCATTGGTTTCCATTTTGGTCAGTAGCATGCAAAGCGATAAAATGATCAGGATGAGACAATATAATTACCTCTCACAATATTTCGTTAAAATGGCGTCTTTTAAATTTGACTGGGAAGGATAGATAGCATATCTGTTTGCTTGCGTTTAGATCTGTCCCCATCACATTTGATTGCTTTTTTACCATATCTTTGCAGTAAGTAAAGCAGTAACCTTCTATCATGGACATCGAAATGTGTCGAATGCGAGAAGAGAATTATTACTGGAGACTGGTGGATCAAGATATGGACGTGAAGAGTGGAATCGAGTCGCCAAAAAAGGACTCTTTTTGGGATGTATTGCTGCTATTTCATTCGCGTTCACTGCTGATGATCTCATCGATACTTTCTCTGCCTATATAATTCATGTTTGTGCGATTTGATTTATTTATAAAGCATTTAGCTGAATAGAAAATACGACTTTCTGCAAGTAATTTTGTAATTGTAGCACAACAGAAACGCTTTTCTAGACTATGAATGGTTTTGAGAATTATTAAGGCAAATTTTAGAATTGATTTCGTCGAAATATCTGAACATTAAGGCAATAAAAACCTCCAAGTAAAGTAAATATCAGAAACGAGTGACTATGTACGAAATGCTTAAGCCTTAAAGATGATGTGATATGAAGCTGTCATCCCGCGTTCATGCAACTAGATGGAGAAGACAGAGGAGGGAAGCAAGAAGCGGAAATAGGGGATAGGGAAACGTTTCAGTGAATATATTGAAGTCGGCTGCTATTTGATATCTTAAGAGCTGAGCCCTTGATACAGGGACAAGTTGGAGCTTTTCGTGTTAAAAAAATAAAAACGAATTCCCAGCTAAACATACCGAAATTCAAATTAATGGAAATATTTTCAGAGCACTAGTGATAGTGGATTAATGGAAATATTTTCAGAGCACTAGTGATAGTGGAACAGGTGCACAAACTGATTTGCGTTCCGAATTATTAACAATTTCACTCGGTGTTATTCTCGTCTTCTCGAGTGTTTTCGGCTCATTGCTCGTAAGCTATCCCCATATTTTTTTTCTATATATTTTAATATTTTGAAGGTTTTTGTTCATTTCAATGATTCATCACAGCTGAACGTTAGCATTTTGAAACGTCAGTAATCTCTAACATTTGAAAAATGCCCATTTTTCGAATAGTTATTAATCGAATTTTTTTTTACGAGGAAGTGGAAAGAAGTAGTAAATTGATGCAGCTTAGTTAGTTGATATTAGCTTAGCTAGTTGATTTATAATGCTCATAATATACAATAAGATGCTTTCGGAATTGCAGATAGATAAATATGGTCGTCGCCCGTTGCTTATAGCCGGTCTTATTGGTACGAGTTTGTCAAATAGTATCGTCGCTCTCAATAGTTTTGTGACGTCTCCGATACTAACTGCTATTGCATTTGCGCTCACGAAATGCTTCATTGGACTTGGTGCAGGTAGAGGTGTTTCATTTCATTTTTAAAATGTTTTTTGCTTAAGCAAGAATCATATGTATATTGCAAAGGTTGTACATACTCGACAATCTACTAACTTGCATATTTCAGTTGGTGATATTTACTTTTTGAATATAGAACGCAAGTACTGGATCTTCTCTAGTGAACTCAATCATGAACTTAATTCATAGAATATTCATTGATTCACTAACTAGAGATTAAATGCATACCTGAAAATTAAATAAATTCATTTTTACAAATCTATAGTGAAAATGCTGAATTCAATACTTAAATGGGATATATCTAGAAGTCGAGGCATTACTTATCGTGTCGTATTTGGGAAATGTTTCAGAGCCGAAATGATAGAAAAGCATGCCAAATAACATTCACTCTTCCATCTCGTTCAAATGTCTAAACACTTAAACAGTTCACAAACTCCTCACTAAAACTAACCCATGTAATTAATGTTCAATTTCAACTGCTTCCACCGTTTGCACAATTTTTTAACATGAGATTCGTTGAGATTCGTTCTTTTTAATGATTCGTCCAATAGGGCATAAAAATCCGACCGATACGAAACGCTTGCGTTGACCGTTTTAAATATGGGTGACTCCATTAGAAGGTGATGAATCAAGATGATTGAAGAGGTTAGAGGTTGTCATGTTGTGCGCAACATACCCGCTAAATTTCTTAAATTAAGCTTCGGTGATTCCCCAGCGGTTACATGAGTGATAAAAACATGCTGACACGGATATGTGGAGGCTAGAGTCGACTGGTACGCAAGAATTTACTCACTCACTCATTGTGTGCTCATCTAGAGATGAGAAATACCAATCTTTCATCGGCAGTCGGCCTTCTTCAACAAGAGTATTTGTCATCGAGATATAATTAATCATTTTAATTACATGACATCAATTGGACATTCCACTAAATCAATAGAAATTTCTTATGGATTTTTTGATTGCAAGGCAATCCTAACAATTCATAATCCAGCATATTGCTGAATGTAGCTCTCAAGAAGTTGTACATTTCGAAATAACGAAAATACTCTAAAAATTGAAAAATCGATAACCATCGTCAAGATATTGTCTAGAGAGAAAGAGAGGAATTTCACTGAGCGTAAAGCGACAGGAGTTTAAGAGTAAGACGCATACTCGATATTGCATTATGCTTCTGCGGCTATATTCTACTTAGCGCCTTTCACGAAACGATAAAGCGCTCCTTACGTTTGATTGCTATTTCGCCATAAACTTATCGAATTTAGCACAGAAATGTTTGATTGAAATTAAGAGCAGTGTTGGAAATTCATTCACAATTTCTATGTGCAAATATTTGTTAATTTTTCTCAGGGATTTAATTATCTTAAGAATTTTGTTGAAGTGTATTTAATGAATTTTTCTAAATTACAAAATTGCTATCGAATTCGTCCATCAAAATCGATTTGTTCGCTCATTTCATCGAACATTTCAAAATGCTTTTTTTTTCTTGGTTAAAATTTATTATAGTCAAAAGTTCTCGAAATATCCCAATTATTGAAGAAGAAATAATAGATGAATTTCTTTCGCTTGAAGAAGAGATCATGTTTCTGAAGAAATATCTTCCACTGAAGAAATAATATTGCTTCTAATGCTCTTTTCCAGTTGTTAATCCTCACCTTTAACAAGTGGAAAAGTGATTACTGCTTGCACTCTTGAGAAGTAAAGAAGCGTTTAAGTGTTCAACAGTAATCGGGCACCCTCCTTCGTCTAATACCCCATCGTAGGTGAAAAACATACATATGTAAGATCGAGTATTCAAGGGCAATGTAACTTCTTACTTCCTCTTTATCATCGTAGCATTCATCTTCATTACTTTTGAGGGAATTAGCACATACATATACATTAAAGCGGAAAGTTGTCGAAGTATCCTCAAATGAAGATGTATATAATGACATCTTAAAAGTCTATCTCAAGGATTTATAGTCGTCGTTAATTGTAGAGAAGAGCATGTCTAAGAAAGATTTTAAGTTAATGAACGAGTGGGATTATAGATCTCATAGCTTGTAAAATGTGTATTTCCTCGGAAAGCTTATATTTCTTTAAAAGCCTTGCCATCAAAGCCTAGTTTGTATGTTTTTTCTATGTCATATTTGAATCAAATATTGATAAATGTCTTATTTTTCTTTTGCAAACAAGGAAACTATCATTCATGTATCTAGAACATTTGATATGGTCAGAATGTAATACTCTGTAATTCTCATCATGAATTGATTTTTGATGTTTTCTGAAGAATATTTCTTAGAAAAAAAAATTTTTTTATAATCAGTGAACCTATTTTAATCATTCTCGAGTAACTTTATGAGAATAAATTCCGTTCGAAAATAAGATAAGAATTTTCAGGCGCACCAGCATGGTTCTTAACATCAGAATTAGTACCACCGGGTATGATGTCGACATGTCAAGCACTCAGTACAGGTCTATTACTTATTACAACTGGAATCATAACGCTTCTCTTTCTCACTATGGAAAGGGCATTCTCTACTATGAGCATCCTCATTGTCGCCTCCGGTAAGCTTTATGCAGCTTTTGCAAAATATTCATTCTCACAACGTACGCTAAAAGAGGGAACGCCGGCATCGTTATTGCGCCATAGATACGACGGCTACATAAGATAACCAATACACACTTTATGCGCATAAATTGACGGCTCTTTTTGACAAGCTGGCAATAAGCTTGAAGCATTCAACACGTTAATGAAAATGCATAATTAAACCAAATATTTCTTATGCCAATTCGATATGAACATGGTTGACTTCTATTTTAAACGATGACATTTTGTGCTTTAGTGGTGTTTTTTATAAATTTCAAATTCAATCAGCAACAAAATAAGCAATTGTACAATTCTATCATCTAACGGCTTCTCTTAGTTTACACAATCTTTTAATAGCAGCTAGTATTTTCAAAAGTGTACAATGTATTGCTCATATCATGACTTGAATTTC
Organism: Baylisascaris schroederi; assembly: GCA_006503575.1. Taxonomy (NCBI): domain Eukaryota; kingdom Metazoa; phylum Nematoda; class Chromadorea; order Rhabditida; family Ascarididae; genus Baylisascaris; species Baylisascaris schroederi. The sequence goes on along the minus strand of QEWY01002553.1, from coordinate 64,559 downwards.
CTATTAGGCAAGCATTTTCCAAAATTTTATGGCAAATTTCATGCTTCAATTATATTTTCTCGACGTTTTTCACTTATAAGTTCATCTTTTTCTTATGTTTTATGAATGAGAAATTTTTAACAACAGCATTCGCCAGTTTGTTTCATTTTCAAATTTTCATTGGAATGAAGCAAATAGCAATATAAAATCCGGAAGCATTTTTCTCTGAAAATCATAAAACATATATTCTAATCGTAAATGAGTGGTGTGGGAACGCGTGGAATTGCCAAAGCCTAAAGTTCCTAAGAGTCCGTCATCTCATGTTGCCATTTTTTTGCTTGGATATCATTTTACATATTTCGTAATGATTGTGAGGTGTCGTAATTGTTATATAGGGTTTACACTCATGGCCTTCGGATGCACGGTGGCCACTGGAATCACCGCAGAAAGCGGCTCACTCTCACCACGTCATTCTCCCCTTGTAATCGTTGGGGGCCATGAAGGCATATGAGAGAGGGTAGGGGATGATCTTAGAAGTATCATGCCCTCGGACGATGTATCTACTTTCCCATAGATGAGTCGGGCAGAGATGGCATTTTCACCACAACAAGATCGAGTGAAAGATAATTGAATGCTTACAAAAATTTATATAATTTTTGCAGGCCCAGCACTAATCTCAGCGATATTATTGTTTGTATTCCTTCCTGAGACACGTAACAAACCGTACACGATGATTTCTACCGAATTGGATGAACATTTCTTTTCCGGGTTGCATGCATCTCGATCGTTTGGATCATCGAAAACGAATTATGGATCAGTCGATAATAATGATCAATCAGAACCACTTGAGTAGAAATTATTTCTGAACGTTTTGCACAACAAAAAAACATCTGAAAAGGCATCCATGGTAAATCATTATTAAGTATAAGTGTGCAATTTGTTTGGAAATTGTTCAACATTCCAATCGTAGGATCATTCAATTCCCAATAAATCGAGATTCGCCCCCTTAAAGTTCCTCTCATTAACTGGCAGAAAACCCTCATAGTATTCGTCGTTCGAAGCTCATTTAGCATGCTGCTTGAGATACTAAATTTTGTTTAACACATCCGTGAATAGAGGCTTTTTAACGTGGCAGAAATCGATAGTGAAGAAGCATGTGACGTTCCTTCTTTCATTAAACATGCCCTACGGTGATAATGTATGACGGCATCGAAACGTCCTTTCATTACCATTGCAATTGCAAAAAAAAAAAGACAAATATGTTTCATCATTATGCAAAGCGCATATATTCCACGAAAAAATATCTTTTCCAATATATCGTAAGGATAATTCAATAGATTCGCATTGTATTGACGAGAAAGTAAAGGATTGCATTGCAAATCGATAGTGTTATTTCGAATTGCGAATTGCATTGCATTATATCCAATTCAAAACTACTATTTTTCCTTATAACTATTTGTACAATGTATTTGAAGACGATTGTTAAATGTATTTGAAGACGATTGTTACAAATAAATTACAATGAATATTTCTACAATTTCGATTTGTGCAACCTACTGCCAGAGTAAACATTTGTCCTTCAAGTGTGCGACCTTCGTAATGGTCTTGTGATGTGTACTTCTGTAGAAAATTGAAAGATCCCGTCTTAAAATTTCATATCATAGTAGAAATCAGGGACGTTACCAATAGAAAGCGTGCTTGAAGTTTCACTCCTTCATTTCTGAAGCTATGAGTGAATCTGAAGCATATAGCTCTTCCAGAGATAAATCCCACAGTGGAGTTTAAACTTAGATTGATGCAGCGAAGAGGTATCCGAAGATACTCACAGCATCAGGATTTCCGATGTTTCTCGCATAAATAAATAAATGAATAAACATATATATATATATATATATATATTTATATTTATATTTATATTTATAAGTTAATAATGAGCAGAAATAGTCCATCTGTGATGAGAACAGAAATAAAATGGATTTTGCCAAAGCAGGATTTTTTAAAACGCGCTTCTGAAAATTCGTATTCACGAAGCACACTACAGCAGTGCAGCCTGTTTGCGTATACATGTGTATGTTTATCTGTTCTATAGTTTCCATGCGGAGAGCAACTGAGGCTAGAGTCATGAAGTTTGGCTTCTATTACCGTTTTTAATCGGCATTGCATCTTTTTCAACTATTTTCACTAAATTATTCGTTTTTCAATCATTGCATCAAATAGAAGAGGGTTGTTTACTCCACAGGCATAGATTATATGATCTCAGGTAGCATTTTATACTTTCTGATATCTATCCCATTTTTAAATCCACACTTCAGTACAGAACGCTTCTAAATTCAGTTGATATCTTGCCTAATGAAAGATATCAAACTACCCTCGGAACTTTCTCTTCTGAGTGGAATGAAGCATAGTAGTGGCTTTCAGTTGTGGGCATTGCTTAATTACGTTATGTCACAGCCGATGTCAACAACGCGAGCTAATTTTTAGTGAAAGCTTACTCCTTTCTTAAAGCGATAATTCTGAGGATGAAGCGTCTATTTCCTCGTCAAAACTGCAAATAAAAAAATTGAATAACTTTATAATCCTATATGTTCCCAATCTTTCAAGACTGTCATCTGCGCTTGCTGCTTTATGATTTCTCACATTTTTGTGTGCATTTGTTTCATTGCCATTCATCAAATCTGGCTCAAATTTGCCCAAACTTTTCCCGAAATTTGCTTATTTCTATTGAGGAACCGATAAACTTAGCAGTAAATGGCATTATATGACAGCCACCGAAAAGCTGTCTATGACTACGATAGTCAACGTATGACGTCTAAGTACTTTGATGCTCTATGAACAGGTGGGAAATCGACTAATAAGATGATTTTTTAAATGTTTTATGCTCATATCAGCAGGTGAAATTTAACGCGTATATGTGCATTGAAGGTGCAATGATATCGGTTCCTTACGCTTCTATTAGTTACGTGCTATCTGCAAACATGATTCGACCGTTGATTTCATTTAAGCTGTGCTCAATAAAACTGTCATACGCATACAGCTATTCAAACAATGAAATGTACCAGCTGGCTGTCCATATCACACAATCGCATCATTTTATCGATTGTGCACATCGTTGCGTTGGTCGATTTGTTTCGCATTTCGTTAAGTGATATGTGTACTTTTTCAACAAAAAATATCTTTTTTTTTCAATAACATCGTTACGTGAGTAGTATATAGATGCGTGAAGAATTTATTTTTATCTCCCAGTTTCGTAGATGCAACAATCAGAAAGCTAAATGAAACACTACCAAATCAAATGGTTAGTATTGTCGATCGTAACTTTAGTGTGTTACATTGTCAAGTCCTCATCACTACTTCCTTTTAGTCGTTGCATTCACCCCTTCTCTCTCACACGGAATGTGGCAACTATTTGGCCACAACATTTATAAGAACTTCTATTCGGAAAAATAAGCACTTAGCTATTTGACTGTTTACGCTTAGCTATTTATGTTTGTTTGTTTGTTTTTTTTCTATGTGACTTTCCTTGTTTCATTTGATTGCTGAAATCACTTCGGCCTTAACATATGATATGGATTGCATTAAATGTGGCATATTTTAAATAAAACAGCATATGTTTTTTCGTCGTCATGTCTTCAGCGATATGTGCATCACATTTTTCTCTTCTCTTCCATTCTACAATTCAATTACTCGCAGTATCACTATCGAGCACTACATTTTGAGCATTAGAATTTCCTATGTATTCAACACAATTCAATTCAGTAATGCCCAATTCTCCTTGGCATAACCGACGGTAATCTGATGCAGCTAAAATATCTTGCTGGCCACCATGAATAGATACCATGAAAATGATCGATAAATCAATGAATATGATCAAAAATCGAATAAATATCATAAATAAATTATGCAAATCTGATTATTATAATCGCCCAAATGTGACGTCATATTTGTTTCCCGTTCAGATGTACGAAAAAAAAACGATCTTCACGGTACCGAACCAAGCAACTTATGTGATATCTGTCGGTAGTGCTTAATAACTGTGATAGATGTGGACGAATAAAATGTGCTGAATAAGCTTAGGTAAGTAAGTCATTTAAATAGGCAGAGAGTATAAGTAAACAGATTGCCCGTCGGACATATCCTCGGAAATATATGGCGATTCCGAAGAAGCTACTTTTTAAACGCTGTTGCTGTTTTATAGTTGCACCACTCTAGTAGTGGCATGTTTCGAAGAATCACTCGCTGGTATCTGAATCCGTTAGAATCATTCAAGAGGGGAAAAAAACGGGGAAGAGATCTGAGAAAATAGCAGATGGAAATTACATTGCCTTAGGGAATTATTTGAGATTTCTCATTCTTTAAAATGCTTTCTTTGAAAATTCTTTAAATGCGTTGCGTGGGTTGAATTATCCTTTTATTGGCTATAATGATATCTATGAGCGATCATATAAAGAGCGCTGATGAATGTGCTTGTTTATCCATTTCGATCTAGTCTTATAAGAGGATTCCCTTAAGATGAGTGAAAATTTTGTTGACAATAAAATACATAGATGAACGTTAAATACGTGAAAGGTTTCATTGTTATGGCGTTATTAGAAGATTCAAATATATGAAGAAAATTATGCAAAAAATATTCGTTTTGGTGTATTAGTCGAACGATTTTGTGATAATCGAATTAAGCAATCATAGTGTACGGTAAATTTAAAAGTTTTCTTCCATAGTACACGAATCATGATCTATTTCGATGGATATAAGACTCTGCGAATTCTTTCGCTTAAAAGTGGTATACAAAGAGGATAGTGTAGAGTCAAATTTTCTTGCTTCTTTAGAACAAGTCTATAAATTTGGCGTGAAAATTTCGTTTCGTGGACGTGGTCAGGAATCGATAGAGAACAGACAAGATAAGCACCTATAGAAAAATATATAAGCCGGCTGTCAGCTGCACAAATTAAAAACGGATAATGCAACATACAATGTGCGTTCCACTTATTGACAGCCATTTCCTCTCTATGCCTAATCAAAAAAAAAAAAAAAAGCGCTTACTGCTCTATTTGGAGTGTTGGATTTAAACAGTCTTTCAGAATGTCCCGTTGGTGTGTTTGTGTTATTTCCAGATGATTTTATTAGTGATCTGTGTCCAGATCATTGCCGTTTCACTAGCTAGCAATAACAGGCAGAAGATATCTGATTCTTCACCTTCTTTCAGAACCTGTTCAAAAAAAAAACCGGTGATATTGAAACCGTTAAATGATCAGGTCTTCAGGATTCAATTGAACGTGCTTCAAACGACACTAAAATTCGTTCAAGCAAACATTCAACTGCCTAAGCAATTCTCTGTCATCACTCTCGAGAATGACCAATCAACTAATTCAATGTGTTTCTCTTTAAGAGACAAAGTGACGGAAAACTTTTCACATATGGATATAAGCCCTCGAATGGGCATGCAATGCTGAGACGCAAATCGCTCCACACAATTCTTCACTCGTCTAGGCTCTCTACATCAACGAGGCAAATAAAGCTGAGAGTGTGTGTGCTTGGCCCATACGCCTTGTCCTCTTGCCCTTACCCCCATATCAGGAGCGCTAGCGATTGCGAGAGGAAACAGCAGCGCGCGGCCCCTTGCGATCGATTATCGTTGTCACTGGAGTGCGGGAGCATGTGGCAGCCGCTTCTCCCGGCTCTACTTCTAATTCATGCATCGTGGGCCACCTTATTTTCCGGTCAGTTTTTCACTTCATTTCTTTTTTATTCATTTTTTAAGTCATTGTTTCCACTGAATTAATTCCCAATATACGGTAAACGATAGACTTTTCATAGGGCTAGGTTACGATAACTTGCACTAATGCCCAGATGTCCTCACTTTGAGGGATCCTCGTAAACTTTGAAAATTATTTTCTATGCTCTTGTGGGCGATACGATCGCCGATTCTGGAAGCACCCGTTGAGCGATATGGCTCTATATTCCAAATTTTAAAAGCTTGCTTCTGTAGACTTGAACTATTGCACTTCTCAAAATGGTCAACACGAGAATTACGGTAGACTAAACGAACCTCAAGAAGACTCTTACGAAAGTTGTCACCGAATAACAACTTTTTTCTCTTATGAATATTATCTGTTGTATCTCTTTAAATCACATATACTTTATTTCGGCGGTTTGATTTCAACGCGTTATTAAGTTACTGTTGAAATACTGCAATATATAGTGAAAGGGAAGAAATCACATCTTCGATTTATTATGGACAATAAGGAAGCCAGGGTTGTGAATATTTTTAGGAAAGCGCACCCCCCTTAATGACATCATTTTCTAAAGAAAACCTAACGCATTTTTCAGTTCGTTGTGAATTCACCGAAATAGATCACCTCTGAGTCATTTTCAACTTCTATAGCTCGATTCAAACTTAGATAATAAGCATTGTCTGATGACCAATGAGAACACTGTCAGCAAGGGACGATCGCCAGTTCGTTCCAATCTGTGGAAATTTTTTTCATTGGTCATTGAGCAATGTTTACCACCTCAGATCTTTTCTTTCTTGTTTTTTTTTTTTATTCTCGATATTCCTTTCTGCTAAAATTTTTAAGTGTATTTTCGAACAATTTATGTTCCATATTAATTTCTTTTTCCTCTTTGACTACTGCTTTGCGATGATGAATTCCGCTATGCACCATTATGATAATATCATAAAATATGATCACCTATAAGAAAATCCATCATTTCTTTGAAATAATCGCAACGTTATACGCAATAAATCAATTCAATTATCCGCATAAATTTCTGTGCATTCAAGAATTCATAAAAATCATCTCGTTATTATGAAATTATGTCTGCAATCGTTTTCTTTGTATTTGAGTAATGAAACGTTGAGGTGAAATCTTTGAAAAAATTTCCATATTTCAATTTTCAATAAATCCATGGGAAATATGATGGCGTTGGCTTTTTCCTATTACCTGCTTTCCAGTTTTTAAAAAAATCTCTTATATATTCATGAGTTGTTCGACGTCACTTATATCACAAGTATAGTCTACATCGTTCACCTGCAAAAATTATTACTTTCTAAGAGATTGTTTTTTTTTTTTGAACCGAAGGATAGAAAAGATCGAAAGTGCTAATATTAATGATCTGTCTATCCTTGATGGTTTTTGTTGCGTTGTTTATATCCGCTCCGCTTTAATCACTAATTGAGTTGGGAATTGCTAATGCTGCCACCACAACTAAAACTACAAATGAAGTTCTTTTATTCCACTTCATTTCAAATCTTTCCACTATCGAGTGCCCATATAAACGCTAGTGATGGAAAGCACTCCGATGGCACCCATTTTTGCTGCAATGCAAGAAATTGGAACAACACCGCAGCTACAGCTCATATTTGTTTATCTTCTACCTCCTTAACCGTTGGGAATATCCGTGCAGATTTTCATAGTCATAAATTGCTACAACCATTTTAGCATATACGCTCATTGAATATCCTCGAACGCATATTCAAAAAAAAAAAAATCATAATTTTTATGTTTCCTAATCGAAAGCCGTCCTATTCAAAAATACATCAAAGTGCAAACAAACAATAAACATTCGAGCAGAGTACCAATTTAACACTTTTTTTTCAATAGTGAGATTTTTTTCGCCTCACACATTTGCATATAACATATCACTCAATAAAGCGTTTATTTTCGTTTTTCAAAACATGCGTAAAATTTGTCGCTATCCCGTCTATTGAAAGCGTGTGCATTAATTCTATATGCACCACAGATGCATCATCATTCAATTTCCATTCTATATCTATTATTGCCTTAATCATAACAATATATGGGTAATGTTTTCCTAAAATTATTATTTTTATTCGAGTTTTTCTACCTCAACGGAAATCAATAATTCCATAGGTGGCAATAATCTCTACTTCCCTCATAAGTGATTAATGTCTGTAGATTTGATCAGTCGTTTCAATTCGATAACTAGAAATTTAGAGTAACGAAATAGCATACATGTAATTTACGCTATTTGATGACCAATAGGAAATAGCAACTTGAAACAGGTTACGCCAATCTTGACTGACTTTACGTGACTTAGCTTGATTTAGGATTTCGTTTAGCCTGAAAGAGCAAAGGTCGTAAAAGTGTTGTTCTAATAAACAGGCGAATTTGAAGAATTGATCCACACAACATCAAAATTTTGGAAATGTTGAAGTACAACTTTTCAATAAAATTCGGTTTTTTTTACTTATCTTTTCTTATATTTCAGTACCAATAATCTTTCTTCTTTTATATTACGATGTTTTTTTTTTCACATTTCACTACTTCTTTCGGTAATTTTAATTTCACTGAAACCTTAGCGATTAATAGGGTATTTCGCATTTTTGTTCAACCGCTATCGATGCTAACACATAGCGGTAATACACACAATCATGCTCTATTCTTCAGTTGGCAACGAAATGCATGCCATTTTAATTTGCCAATGGCAAAATTTCCTTCTGTACAATCTGAGCGCTATATATCGACCCGATGAATATCATCCTCCTTCTTCTTTTGCACATATTTCGGCCTTCTAGTCATCTTCGTTATCGCTGCTATAAGAAGTAATCTATATTCCCGAGCATGCACTTATATAATGGTTGAATGTTTGTTTTTTCTTCAAATAGCAGAGGAATACGATAGAATTTCGATCGTTGCTTTCCATAGCCTATATACTCGTTGTGCACGATAATGAGCTCAGATGGACGTTGCACAATGGCTATTGAAAAAGATGGTAACACACTCGTTTGTGCCACAAGCCGGCTTCATATTGATGCGGAATACGCATCTGAAATTGATGTACGCCTCTCGAATATTGCAAACAAATTTCTAGAATTGTGCTCAATGATTGGGGGATCTTTAATGAAGTGAACGCTAGCGTTTAGAGAAAGCAACTACCGTAAACAATTTTTGATTGGTTTTTTTTTCGATTTGACAACTCATTTCAGCTCTTACTTACATGCGATATAAACATATTATCAATAAATGCAACAAATCGTACGTTTCGAAAAGATATAAGATTTGACAAATAGAGAATAGGAAAAGAGTTGTGATTATTGATCATCAACAGATCTAAAGGATTATTTACTGGTTGTATCATTTGAATAATCCGACTGCCCGCAACGACAAGAGAAATAATCGATGATCCCATGATTATGCAACCTTTAAATAATGATCTTGTGCTTATAAATGTATAAATTATTATTGGCAAATAAAATAAAAAGAATCACATGAAGGTGCTAGGGAAAGGAGCGAGAGGGAGCCGGGTTGAGGAAGTGTGCGACTAAGAACTTTTTATTTCAATATTTACCTCCTGATCTTTCCATTAATGCTGCAATGAAAAGCTTTCATTTGTCGAAATAGCATAAAGTTGTACTCATTCCGATTCAACAACCTCTTCCATTCATGGAAATTTCTTCATGTTCAGGCAATAACATATGCTAAAATTCTAAGGTACTGTATATTGGAATTGTGCCTAAAAAAAGATGTTGGCATTCCGAGAAAATCAAAAAATTGCAGGTATGCCGAACTTTAACCTGCAATCTACTAAGCTTACCTTTTACCTGCCGCGCAGCAATACATTCTCTTTATATAGATATATAGATATATAGATATATAGATATATGTTTAAAATCGATTGTTTTCAGAAGGCGGTCCGCAGGAGTTATATTATCCCGATGATGAATACATACCACGGGGAAATGTGCAATATGACCCCGAAAAGCTAGCAGAAGTTATCGAACAATTAAACAAAGATGCCGACCTCCAAAGAGGACGCACTCGTGCAGGTTTCGCATAAATTTCCTCTCCTCTAAAATATTGATTTCCTTGTGTCTTTTATGTGATGCTAAAATTCTAAGGTACTGTATATTGGAATTGTTTTACCTTTTACCTGCCGCGCAGCAATACATTCTCTTTTGTGCTTTCACGTAGAGGATATTTTGAAATTTGTGTGACGTTGAAGTGGGCGTTGTTTTGTTAAAACATAAAAGTTTCTCATGATTACTTTTGAATCCAATTCACGTGAAAAATCCTCAATTTTTTTTTCCTTTTTTCAAACTCTTTAATTTTTCTCAATAAACTGGTCCGTAATATTAAATGTTCCATAATGATCGAGCACAGAAATTCTATAGTTATGCCTGCTAAATTCTAATTTACCGACGTCTCAACTGAATCATCTCTTTTGCTTGCATAAATCTTTCCTTTCCATTGTATCCTCCTCGATTATTAAGCTTTCCTTAAGCCTTCCTCAGCTATTTCCCTCTTTTAGTTTTTTTCTCTCCATCAATCCCTTCGATGATTCATCATTCGCATGTTTCAAATTCTTCAATATGATTGCTTTCTTTTTTCTTTTCTCATTTCTTCTACTTTCATAGCCGAGAACATTCCTCTCTAAAGTGCATTTTTCCGATTCTTTAGCTGTTCATAAAATTTCTTGCCTCATTTTCTCGTTGTATTTATATTTTCAGGATCGCATCTAAACTATTCATGAAATTTTTTCCAGACGTCATACTTTGAAATAGTTTGAAGACGATTTTTTTATGAATTTTACGAACTTACGACCTTTTTTTCTCAAAGATGACACCAAAACCGTCCGAAGATATTTTTTGTATATCACTTCTTACTCCAATTTCTTCTCCAAATCTCTTAAAGCAAGAGAATGTTCTAATATTGCACATCAAAGAATATACCTTGATGCTGAACGTATATTACGAGAAATGCCAATGTAATACTAATATCAGCATTCAAGGAAGTATAATTATAGGGAGACAAAATGCAAAAAATTCAACTATTTCAATAGCAATAAGTCACTATGCAATTCATTAACCCGATGAAAATTATATCGATGAATTGATTGCGAATGAATGTGACACGAAAAACTCTCTCGAAAAAAGTTTGAAAATTTTTGTCAAGTTGGAAGTTGGCAATGAAAAATTTGAAAAAAAAGCAATATTTGCTAAATTCTCAATCAGCTGAGAATTTTTATATCATATTATCTGAGATTTTAATATATATCTAAGTGAAAATATCTATGAACAATGTGAAATCATTGGTCTTTTCTCTGAGTTATATCTTCGTATAGTTGGATTCGAAATTTTCTACTTTAATCACTGAAACTAATGATAGGCAGTGATCTTATTAGGATTTGTTACAAATCATATCTATTACTTTATCTCGCGCTACCTCGATTACTCAAATTAAATTAGTACCTTATTCAATTCAAATTGATTGAAAATTATTGGTGGATTCTATTAGAATAAAAAGCGATAAAACTTTTAAAATTAGAAGATTTTTATATTGATCTTAGTAGGACGAAAATTGGTCGCCACTCTTATTCCAACAATCACCTGCATGTGAAATTGAAATAATTTAATAATCTTCTTGAATGATATTGCCATAAACGTCGCATCTAAAGATTTTAAACGTTTTTGATCAAATTACTTTGCAAACGTTAGATGTCCACGTTTGATTTTATATATTTTTAGAAAATTTTTATTTTTTTTTATTTGCTCTAATCGATTCCATCAAGTTTATTCATGAAGCTTTACGTTGTTTAGAACACCTCACTATTTTTTTTAGAGAAATGAAACGCTTATCAGTGAAAGTAAAAAATTATTAACGCAAAAATTGTTATAATCCACTATGAAGTTTACGTTCATATTTATGAATCACTCGAGTGACGCAAGCACTTTGATGACGTGATAATGATGAAGTACAATTGTACACTTTATAAGACATCAGAGATTATCATTTATACGTTGAGAAGCTGCTATGCCTGAAAATGGTTGACATATGCGCCACTTCCACTGCAGCAGAACCATAGATTCAAAAACAATTAGCTACCGATTTGTGAAACACTAATAGATCACATTCGATGCATATATCGCATCTTCATAAAAGAATTTTTTTTTTTGCCAAATAGTCCACACTGGAAAAGAGACTCGAGGAAAAATAACAGACTGCTCGAACGAGGAAGTAAAAATCAACTTATTTTTAAATGTCTTTAGAAGATGAATTGAATTGGCAATGAAATACTTTTAGTCATAGTGAAATGTCACTAAGTATTCACTAACAAGCTGACGTTAGCGCCGAATCATTGAACAACACTTTCGTTCTTCTATTTTCCTGATTAAGCTTTCCATTCAGGCTAATAATCATTTTTAATTAAAAAATAAAAATAAAAATAAAATTTACAACATAATATTCGATGAATGGAATTTATTTAGGTCATTGAGTTCTTTTAATGAGCGGTTATTGTATAATCATTTTCCATGTGGATTTTTTTTTTTATAGGCTATTCATCCTCCCACTTAATATATCATCAATCGTTACAAACGACACCTTTCATATAAAGCTGCAGAGCTATGTGACGTGAATGATTAGTGCTAGTCTTGCTCTAATTGTTAGCGTTATAAACACATCAAGTGTTTTGAGTTATGATTGTAGTATAACGATAGATAAACAGAGCTGCGCAATGAATAATGGCTTGTGAAAGTGTGCACATTAATCTAGTGATAGAGCATTCGCCTAAGGCTATATCTTGCAAGCACAATCTTTGTATTTTTGAACGGCAAAAAAAAAATGGGAGGTGCTAAAATTGCAAATTTTTTTTTGCTCAGTTTCCTCTCGGGCATTATGTTGCAATAATTGACACTTTTTTAAATGCAATATATTTTCATATAATGATAATTGAGTTATCCTGAATTATTTGAAATATCGATTTGGCATCATTATTTATGTGCGCTATTAGAAACAAATCTCAGGATATCGAAAGAATTTCTCAGCGATAAAATTTTTAGGCTATCGAAGATTTCATCTATGTAATTTCTCATTTGAAATGGAAAGTGGCATTTTATCACGAGAATAATTTTCTCTATTCTTTTTAATATGCTCAAACTCAAAGGAATTCATTAAATATTCGTTAAAGAAATAGACGTCTAAGACGAATTCCATAGCATTTTAAGCGATAAATTGAAGGAGTTAAGTGAATGGGGTGGCTACGATATGTACTTTTGCAATTCTCACTTCTGATCACGGCATCCTTTTCGCCACCTTTTCGCCTTTTTGCCATTATGGCAATAAAAAGCTGGAAAAAAAAAACGATTTGAACGAAAAGCTATTTGAAGTACAAAATCTATAGTTTTTTAAACGTTTAAATATCCGTTATTTCTGTCAAAATTGATGCATCAAATTGATTTTTGGCATAAGGGGTCGATTTGTAATTCAGATTAAACACAACGAAATTTTTAGCCATAGCGGAAGTTATTCGACTTTTAAAGCAGCAAGCGCATAAACACACACACCTACGCATAGACACACACACCTAAGCAATATAGAAAAGGCCCCATACATGTTTTAATTGGTCCCATCGCTTCCGCAACTCTTCTGAGACTCACTTTTCCTGTTCCATTGCTGATAAAATATTATCCAATCGATATGAGATGCATTATAAATATGCTGATTTTTAGATTCTTTTATTTTCCTCTTATAGTCGCGCCTTTTTAATAGGATGAATCAATGTGAAGAATGCTACGAAAGGTGACATAGATTATGCCATCTGAATTTCATAACGCGAGATTCAGCAGTTATCAAGTTTAACGTTCTCAACAGACAAACATACAATCAGAAACGTTTGATGAGAGTTGTTACGTAGTTATACTGTGCTTTGCGAATACGAATTTGCAAAAAAAAAAAACAAACAAACAAACAAAAAACAAAAAAAGCAAAAAAACCCCCCCTAAGCATCAACGTCGAATTCTTCTCTCACACAATGCAATAATTTTCCGGTTGTTTGAAAATTCGCATTAATACTCTCAAATGAGTGAAGTAAATGAAATGAACATTGATATGAGGAGTATAAAGCGATAGAATTTAATTAACGAACGAATGATAGCCATAGGCGTATTTCCTTCGTCAACAATCTAGTCAATTTTTCTCGCTAATTAAGCAGCTTATAGAGAAAAGAGAATTGATGAAATGTAAGATATTGCGTAAATAATTAAATAATTAAATAATCGAAATTCTCTATAAGCGTTTAACACAGACAAAAAGTTATATTCGAGTGAATTGCCGCATAAATTATTTCACTTCTAGATCAAATGCAAAGCGATCGAACTATATTTGATACTAGAGTTCAAGACTAGATCATATCAGTCGATTATATTTGATTGTTTGGCATTCTTTGGTCAACTGATTAGATCGCATCCATAAGAGTCCAATTCCTCCCAACTTCCCCCCCCCCCCCCCCCCCCCCCCCCCCCTCCCCCCTCCCACCACTACCTCCTCCCACCCCTCACCCCACTACTTCGCTCTTTTTCAACAGATTTGCCACTTAACTGTAAATTTCTTCCGCAGGATTACGAAAGGTAAGAGTTTAAGGGCGCACAATGTTATGGATTAGTTTCATGGCGCAATTTTCTGCCTAGACGACTGATCGCGTTAAAAGAAATTTGGAGATCATCATCTGTTTTCTGAAGGGGGTTTTCAAGCTATACATACAGTATTCTTCTTAAATTTCCGATACTATAGTAATTCTTTGCTTATAGCGCTCCTGTTAAATAGCACGGCTTTATCTCAAGTATTTGCATCACTTCATATGAATGCCTGAATATTTTCCCCAACAACGAAATATGAATATGCATATTTTCAGTTTTCGATGAGGATGATCAGCGTACGAACGCCATGGAGATTGAGCTTACGAGAAGCATTGAGGGGACCGAGAAACCGATGTCAGCGCAGAAAAAAGGCCAAAGCGAATTCGTCGAATTTATCGAGCCAAAAGCTGCGAGCCAATTGAAACAAGTAGAAACATTGGAGAAGCGTGTACCTGTTCCTAAGGATGCTGCTCCACAATCCTCTAGACTCATCCACACCGGGAATTTCTTCTTCATCGGTTACTCGTTTTTTTTGTCTCATTAGTTACGACAATTCTACAATTCTACAGTTACGACAATTCTACAGTTGCAGTATTAAAGATTAGTTAAGAGATTTCTATAGTATAAAAGAAGATACACTGAAGTTTGAAGTTAAACGACAGTTTGATTATTGTCCTCTATTCAAATTATGTACTAACAAATGATGAGTAAGCTTATGTGACCGATCTATGGTTTCAATTTTTCCTTCCACTTCCTTGAAAGGCTTAAAATATTATCTTTGTCAACTGCATATTCTGTATGTGGAAAATATGCATTATAGACGTACATAAATTGATGCTCGCTAACAAATTTCTCTACGAATGAAAGTTGTCAACTTTAATATTTTCATGTGCGACGTTTCAGCGGTCGCAACAGTATGCATTGTCGGAGCAGTGGTCGGTGCCGTAAGTGGTGCTTACTACTATAGAGCGTATGTTGCTATATTTTGCTTGCAATTTATTCACGACTTTTTTTCATTTTTCGAATTGCCATTATGTCTGCAATATCCAAAAATTATTCACAGCTCATAATTTGTGCAATTGATAAATACGAATTGGAAGAGTTCATTTTGGTTGTTCAAGTTTATCATTATAGTTGCACTAGCTGCTAGAATTTTAGTCCACATTTATTCAAAGATTATCGAAAGCACTTGAAGTCATTCATTCGCTTGCGACGATTTTATTGTTTTAATAATTAACGAAATAATGGAACGAGGATAATAATTGTTGTTTCATTTTTTCTAAAGTAGAAAATCATGACTCTATTCTATCAGTTGTAAAAGCATCCTGTTCCTATAGAAAACTTTATTGAGACTAATTTTTCGAATATTTTTTTTGCTTAAGGTGGCGAATGCAACAAGCAGCGGCCGAGCGATCCGATTTCACTCATTATGCGCCTGCTGGACCGGGCAAAGAGAAGAAAAAGAAACGTGGTGATGAGAGCCTCGCCTATAAGGTAGCGTATTATATCAATTATCAATTCACTCGTGAAGTAGGGACACTTAGCTTACTTGCAACATTACCAGTAACTTTATTTTGCATTTCCGTTTGTAATATTATTTCAAGTTTGAAATTGCAAAAGTACCCTACTGAAAATCTAGTCTTATATTTCTCTTGAATATCTAGAAGAATGACGGAAATTGTTGAAATTTATCTTATGGTTCAATATTGTCGTTAAGATTTAGCTGAATACTATTGAGGAGAATTTCCTCCTTGCGGGTAATTGTTTACAATTAGTTAATTCCAATTGCACATGATTTGTTTACTACGTTATTTTTCAATTTTCAATATTGTCGTTAAGATTTAGCTGAATACTATTGAGGAGAATTTCCTCCTTGCGGGTAATTGTTTACAATTAGTTAATTCCAATTGCACATGATTTGTTTACTACGTTATTTTTCAATTTCCGGAAATTTCTTCGTTATTTTTCAATTTCCGGAAAATTCAATTTGGTACAATCTCTCAAAAGGTCAAAGATCGTCATCTAAATGAGAGCATAGCAACTCACAAAAGAACATCTAATGATGTTCTTTTTAACGTTCAGATGTCCGAAAATGTTGCATTTAAAAGTGAAACGTTTAGCACGCTATCGTAATAATGTGGTTTAGAACACGGATATCGCTCGCATATCTATCACATCAAGCGAGTGCCAATAGAAACACATTTCCGGTATAACATTACTGCTCGCCTTAGTAGGAAATATTTATGCTGCGAACACATTGAAAGCAATAAACGCACTCAATGAACACAACTAAAACGGAGAGGATGGATGTGATTAGCTGTAATACTTCCCGAGCATAATCTGTTCAAGTGTTCATTGGGAAGCATTATAAAATTGTGCACAATTCTATATTTTTATGAAGAGCATGAAAATTTATTCGCTAATTTATAACGTTCACTGTAGTAGTTTACAGACTGCTCTACTTCCCCATCAAATTTACATCATTCTATGGCTTTTAAAAGAGAAACTGAATATTCCAGCTTTGATGGAAGCACTAGCTTCATCTACTCTAGCCTCCAAGTTTGGCTTGCTATGCTGAAGTGATTGAAGAATAGAAAGGATTTGAGACAACTGAACATTTGAGACAACAGAACAGTTGCAACTTTGCATTTCGTTGCTCATTGAGCTTCACTTATTTCATTCATTTAGTTGACAGAACGTGGATAATCCACGACTTCCACAATGAGATTAGTTTTGCAGATGAATGAACACGCATAACTTCGAAACAATATTCCCTCGAGGGATGATAAGTTGGGTTTGTGTATATTGCCTATAGTGAATTAGAAATATTATACATATTTCAGGAGAATAGTCAAAGTTTTTTTTTACCTTTTTATCATAAACTTTCTATTTTTTACCAAGCACAATCAATATCTGCTATTTATATGTACACCGACATGCTTTATTAATCGTGCAAAAAATTTGAAGCTCGTTATAACTTCATTACATACTATGATTGAAAATGAAAGCTATATATTAGTGCTGGTCATTGTAAATGATCAGCATTGGTCATTGTAAAATGATCACCATATTAATGTTGGTCATTGCAACTAAATCTTTATATTAATGCTGATTATTTGACGTGAAATTACAATAAGAAATTCCGGAATTAAAATACTTTCCGCATCTAAGAACGAATGAAAGCTGAGAATAAAGCAGATAGTATGTTCTCTGAATATTTGCCCGCAAGAAATTTTACTCTCTATCCAATTGCACTCTCGTTTTTCAAACATCTATGATGACATACACAGCGGAAGCGATGTTAGAATGCCTTATTGCATTAGCGAATTTCGACGATGGGCGCCCAATTTATTAACTATTCATTGTATTTCGCATTCGCTCACACTCAACCTAACCAGCGCTAATAAACCCCTTTATTTCATTTTTTCCTTATATGTGATGCTTTATGACTGAAGCGGAAATCTTATATCTTCATACCAGCCGCATGCGGAAAAAAAAGCATACAAGCAGTAGAGACTAATTTGGGAAATTTCGAAAATTTAGCAAAAATCTGGCATTAATTCGAAAATTTGGCAAAATGCCAATGCCCTGCCTACCATTCTCCACAAATTTCAGATCATACGTTTATACCAGTAGATGCATGTGAAAATTTTGTATAATATATGGCATAATGCAATAAATATGTGTGCGTGTGTGTCTATTTATTCATTTACTTATGCATTTATTCGCTTATTAACTCACTTCTTTGTGCATTTGTTTATTCAGTTGCTTACTTGTTTTTTTGCCCATTCACTTACTTTTTAAATGTTTATCTATTTATTCCATTTATTTATCAATTTTTTAAATTCATTTGTTTACTTGTTTATTTATTTGTTCGTTTACTGCTTATATAGTTATTCCTTCACCTGTTTATTGAATTTTACTCGTTTATCTCTATTCCTTAATGGCCAAGTAGGATCATCAACCATCCTCCTTCCTCCATCACGTGTCCCATCTCAATATTTTACGCGATGAACGAACACATACCTCTTTCAATAATCTATTATGGACGCAACTCATTTTCGACCATATTAGAAAAGCAAACAATGTCTGCAAATCATTGGATCTTTTCTTTGCAGGCGCAGTTGCACCATTACCAACAAACGAAGCAGAAAATCATCTCTGGCGAGGAATTGGGTGCGGGTATGCCCGATAACGATGAGACCAGCGAGGCGTCCGACGATGAGGGCAACAATTTCTCGGTATATGAGTGTCCGGGTCTTGCGCCAACCGGTGATATTGAAGTGCAAAACCCCAACTTTGACTCGCGCCCATAAGCGGCGTTTTTCATCCCGTCATGTCGAAGCATATAATCATACCCCCATTTTTCCCATAAAAAACCACAACAACATAAAAAAAACAAAAATACATGCAAATATATTTCCCAACCTTATCGGTATTTATCATTCGTTCTCCTCTATGTTTACCTCTGCACTATTCTAGCATTTTGAAGATCCCTTTCTACACTTATAGCAATGCCCTATTTTAAGTCGTCAAAGAGTATAGGAAGTAACTCTTTCTTTATACAGCTTCTTGTTTCCGATTTTCTTCCATAATTCGCTTCTCATACTTGCATATTCCTATACTATACATGAATATCTGTCAACAAGCACGATTCGATGGAATAATATTATGCTGCACGATGTATGTGCGTTATGGCAATCAATCACTCGTTTATGAATGGATATCAAAGAGTGCATACGATAAAGTTCTATTGAGCCGTTGAAGGATCGTTGTATTTCTCCACTTTGCTGAAAAAAAAAATGCTTCAAGAATGCTCAAATTCATCTATTTACAGCTTTAGGAAAGAGCTTGCAACAAATTGCATGCTTTTATATAATTAACTCCTGCGCATCAGCCTTATATATCATCCGCGTATCTGCGCTTACGAGGAAGAGGAATATTAGTTCAGCAATAGTGGTTGTCAGTGAGAAGGATTTTGCTGATGTACTCCTCTCCATTGAGTTGGATTTTGCAGAACTTACTGTTTCAGCTGTGAGAAACAAGGTAGTAAGAAGAAGTGAACAAATATGAGACTACTTAGGCAATGGGAAGGATCTTAGAAATTTTATTTAATTCATTGGAGCTATAGAAACTGATCTCTTCGTTGAGCGATCAGAATTATGCAAGATTTACTCTCCATCATATGGCATTTAGCGATATGGCAGGATTGTTCTTTACTGCATATGCATAATCGCAAAGTAGTTACTATGTTTTGCGATTGAATTCAGTGTTTTTTGTTTGCGATGTGCCGAGTGGCTTATTTCTAACGTTTATGGATATCGTCTCGATTTTTTCATTATTACAAGGTGAGAGCGTTAGTTATTGACATCGAGCCAACTGTGACGCTATAAAAATACTGCAGAAATTTTGATTGAGGGGTTTGTACTGACTGATGCAGTAAGATGTGAGATTGTAAAAACGATTCAATACAACCGATTTAGTAGCAAATATTGATGGTATTAGCAAACTTAATCGATATACCTGTGCTATCTTTTAAGTAGCGATCTAATCACCACCTGGATTCACAGTCCAAAGCAGTGGAGAATGGAACTGTCGTGTCATTCAGTCTAAGACACTTTCTAGGCTATGCAAAACATTTTTCTAGAAGATTGAGGAATCCGAATACCGCAGCTTGCAGTGGAATTAATTATGACAAATTGCAATGTAAGTTGATGGGCAGTTCAATGATTGTACTGTTACTCAAATATTTACAGATCCATAATACGATGTTTTCAAATCATTGAATATAGAAAACTTGCTGGAGATTCCGTTTCCCCCAAAGCAAATAACCGAACTTTCTACGCGTCACCTAGGGTTTTATTATATCCCTTTAAAAATTTAGGTTCGACTAGAAAAAGTTTAAGCGCCAAAAAAAAGTGTGAAATTATTTACTGACAGTAAAATATTGAAAAATTCGAGATTGCCGATACAATGCCTTAATTCTGCTGAATATTTTGCCAAATATCTCAAAATGCACAGTTTTTTTTTTCATGCTTCTAACACTATTGTGACAATGAGCAATAAGGGTGCTATGCGCTTTTTAACTTCGAAAAGAGTATGGCTCTTATCGAAACTCTCAAGAGCATTTTAACGCT
Source organism: Baylisascaris schroederi (assembly GCA_006503575.1). NCBI lineage: Eukaryota > Metazoa > Nematoda > Chromadorea > Rhabditida > Ascarididae > Baylisascaris > Baylisascaris schroederi. The sequence continues at coordinate 44,072 of QEWY01002553.1, read as the reverse complement.
TGGATTGCCATGAGAAACGCTTTATCAAGAAATGCAGCTTCCTGAGATTTTTAAAAGTTATGAACTTATCAAATGCACTTTTGTTATTAGGCAAACGTTTCCTATCGTTGTATTTATTCAAGTCAATAATTTTTACAAAATTTATCTAAAAACAGAGGAAAAGTTTCACGTTTTTGTGTTTCTTTCATTCTGGCGATCCTGCTGGTTATCTCTTTTCTATTGCTTCATGTTGTCGGCTGACCTACCCGATCTTGCGAAGGTACGAGCTTACGTTTGCATCTCTTCCTCGTGGAGGAAATCGAAGAACTATTCATTACAGATGGGATTTTGACGATGATCACGTGGTTTTTTGCATTAACCATAGCTTGGCTATGTAGACCTGGTAATCGAAAGCGAGAGAATGAAACATCAAAGAAAATACGCCGACAATTGGCTAAATTAGAACACATACGACGGAGAGACCGCAAACGACAACGGCAGCACTCAGTTATAGGTGAACTTCAAACAGTTACATTAAATTTTACTTCATTGAGTGCTCATTTAGTAATATATCATTGTCTTGTTCTTGAGTTCTTTCTTTTTTTAGTATTATGTTTTATTAGATTGTGTTCTGAGGGAAAATGCTTGTGATGCATTCAAGGGAAGAAGGAGTAAGTGACAAGGGAAAGGGGTGGAGGGGGATTATTTGATCTCTTATACTTCTGAAACTATTTTATCCGGCCTTTAAACTCATCAGAATACGGTGAGAATGGAAATTTTGCAGGTCAATTTTTGATCCTTCTATTCATGTGTTAATTTCATGGATTTACTTTCCACAATACGGCCATAATTCTGCCTCTTACCTTCGATCGCCATCCACAATTTGTTTGGATTGCTTATAAGAGAGTATATTAACCTAACGATTAATAACTAGAAATAATAAACCAAATATTTTAAACTAATAAGGAATTGCGCTTCTCTTTGATGGATGAGTAATGGTTTCCCAAATATTTGCAAGCAATTCCTGTTTCCCGTAGAAATGTAACGAAAATTTTATGTTTTTAGCGTAGAAAATTTCATTTGTCAAATTTTACCTACCGTTCAGAACGTGGACGTGAACGAGAACGAGAATCACTTCAACTCGAGTAAGTAGATTTTTCGAAATCTCCAACATTTCTACTAATAGTTTTTATCCATTCTTACAAATTTGCATATGCAAAACGCACCATAATCAATCATATTGTATCTGTACGCACTACAGATACGCCTATCATGTAGTAAAGTTAGAGAATATAAAGGTGCTGCGAAATCTATGAGCCCAATATATACAGCACGATATCCTCATATTTTATATTTCACTCATAAAATCTCTCAATTGGACCCATCAACTTCGGGTAGGCTAGCTGAGCAACGATGAATTATGTCTTTGTTTTAAAGATATCAATAAAAAATGAGCTGAAACCTAGCTAATAAGTTGTTAGAGAGCTAGACGAAGTGTTCGGCCACAATACCTCACCAGTGTACTTATAGTCTTTGGGTCTCTATAAATATCGAGTTGGACATCAGCTTGCAACATTTTTTATCGTCAATGAACAAGAAATGAAGCATTAATATTTGATTTCAGGAATCAAAAAGAATCTAAATCGTCACCTGCAAGTGTTAAACTTTATTGCGCTTTATTATTGCCTACCTTTCACGCTTTGTCATAATAAAGAGCGAATAGCGAATTTTTTCTCAATTAATTTTTCGCTATTACTCTCTTTTCTTTTGCATGCTTCGATTGTTCTTTTCCTTTCACCTCAATATGCTGAGGAAAATGACGCACTAATGAACTTGTGCCACATTAATGGTCAAATTGTTTTGCAGCGCAAAAGAGATGTGGTAGAATTGGGAACTTGGGCAGCAAAGAACTCGGATGTTAAACTACAGCGAGTGCACCGACTCCCTCGTGAACGTCAACGGAGCAATGCGAGTTCGTCTCTATTGTTTTGGCTAGCCGGGTGTTATAAAATATTTCCATTAAATGTAATAAATGAATACATGACGTTACGAAAGAAATCATTACTTTATCGATCGATATCGACGACTAAAAAGTTACCAACAGACACATTAGATGGAGTATATATACATATATAGGTTGTGTCCTTATAAGCAATTACAAATGGTTGTGTACGCCTTATTCCCGAAATTTCAGGAAGCCCATCAAAACGGTATGGTTTCATGAATTGTTGCTTGCAGAATCAAAGTCGAGCACTATATAATTGAACTCTCGATCAAAAAAAGCGTTAGTCGAAATCTTGAATGACAAATCTTTCTGCTATGAATATCCTATGTTAGCTCTTGGTTCGAGCTATATATCGGTGCAAAATTTTAGATGCTCAAGTTTTCGATAGTATTATTCGTTCTTCATATTGAATACTTAAAGCGTAAAAGTATTTTCTCTTTCTGAAAATCATCTATCATATATATGAATGTAGTGATTTTGTGAAAATACCTTAATCTTATAATGAACTGATCGTAGAAGGAAAGAAGGTATCGTTTTGGAAGAGCTCGACGATCTTCAGATTAACAAGCGTCAAAGAAAAGAGAATAAAATAGGTATGAATACTTTTGGATATTCTATTCATAACTGAAAATGTACTGCAAAAGAAGGTAAGAGATAGCATTTTTCTCGCCTTATTCTTCAAACGTATGAGGAGGGAGGAAAGGGGATAAAGGGACTAGGCTTCGAATGAAAGTAATGTTGTTGTATTTGTTTCCAGTGAAAAAATGCACACACATATGGCAAAAATTATAACATATGATACATGACAAATAGGTTCATACACCTATCACTGCTAATAACAAATTATGTGGCATCTACTTGCCACTTCCATTAGCATTTGCATTTATGAGAAAGTTTTTGCATAATTATCAAGCAACTCACCATATTGATGAAATTTGCATATTTGCATAGTGGAGTGCATTTTGCCTAGTTTGCCATGCTTTGTGGCCTCGAAAGTGTTTTCATATGAATGTACATTTTTCATTGTTTTAGCCATATCTTACTTCTACAGTACAACAATATTTATATTTCAGCCGAGCCTGATGTCGAGTTAACTCAAAGCGAGAATTCCATACAAAGTAAAATATTCCCACATTCTCCTTACACTCTATTTTAAGCAGAATACAGCTTGAAAATATATGAAAGTGTAATCTCGTGCAACCTTGCAAATTCTCATCTTTTTTTTTGCATGATGTTCTATTCGACTGTGCTTTTTTTTTGCATGATCTTATTGTTCTTCCCAAGAAATATGCCAAGAAGGTTTAATTCCTTTTTCGATGCATTCTCAGCAGCAAAATTTTCGCTAGAATTCTTTCATCTGTATAGTGCTCTACCTAGGTGATCGTTCATGATGCCAATCTGGGCAACATTCAGGTTCCCATTCGTCAACATATGATGTTTTTCGCCCCCATTTCACATGCGTTTGCCAACAATTCTATGCACAATATCACTGTATTCCATGTACACGGACTCTTAGAGGTTCCAGAATTTATATAGCAGATTGCAGCACAACGATTTTCTCAACTAGATGCACTTTCTTTTTTTTGCATTAAAAATTTCTTCTGTTAAATGCAATCAATAGAGGATTGTTAATTTGTCTTGGCTGGAGTATATCAATGAGCCTATTAATCTTCTATTCCCACTGTTTTCCGCCATTCGCAAATGTTGGATCACGTTTATTTTTCTTAAGGCTGAATGCTCAGGCTAATTAGTAGGTTTGAGTTAATTGATCGTTTCTCTTTTTTTTGCTGCCGAATAACTGAGCAAAATTCGACTTATAAATCAGCGTTTTCCATGAAAAATCACGCACAAATATCACAAACATAGGAGGAAAATATTACTAAGAATGTCGATTGTAATGGAAGTAAAACGATCTAATATAATCGGTTTGCAGTAGCGACGATTGGTTGCGACAGGTACGTCGATCAATGAAAGCAGAACTGATCGGTTCCGAGAAGCGTGTTCAGCGGTTAGCAAATGCATCTTTTGTTTGGTACAAATGGCTGTATGAAATTGAAAGATAATTTATGGAAATACAAGGGCAAAATATCAGCCATATGATGTGATTAAGTTGAGCTTGGATTATACTGTTGAAGTCTTCCTAAGTATTTATGACCGCTGATGAATCAATGAGCAAGCAGTCGAATCACCTCTATGCTCATCAAAAGTGAGACAACAGGTTTTTTTTCTATTTTCAATGACACGTCAGCTTTTTGAAAAATCAACCAGGCCATATTGCCATAAATTCGTGCACACTTTGAAACAGGAACACGAAGTTTTCAAGAAGCTGACGCAAAGATTGAGAAATACTTTATACTAATAACAACTACAGACGATATCATCTAAACTAGTTGAACCTCTCCTTGGCTCTCCTACTTGCAATATCCGCCATAATCTTGGCGATTTGAAAATCGATTCTGTCACTCAGAGTTAAGATCTATTTCCGGTCATCTCCAGAAAGAAAGCTAACGATTGGGAATTGATGTTTCTTTTCTCGATTATATGTTTATCTTAGATACTAACCTTCAAGTTCATCATAATTATAGAACTGATAGCGACAGTTCGTCAACCAGATCAACTTCGAGCGGGTCATCAAAGCGTGAATCTCATCGCGATCTTCTACTTTCATCGCCTAGGCAACGGCGGCAACGATCTGAGCATCGACGTTCGTTGATTTCATCTTAGCTGCATTGCTAACTGCTGAAATTGCCTATCACTTAGCTTAGAATCCGTGATCGCCTACTAACGTCACGCTTAGAATCTTGTTAAAGAAGCCGAAGTGTGCCAAAGTGATGAAATCGGATGACCAAAAATCAACTAGGAGGCGGCCGGATGAACTACGGTCAAAATAATGGCTTCGTTCAGCGCAGATGCGCATCAAAATTGTGATATTTTACGTATCAATAAAAAAGCGAGCAAAATCCTCGTGCATGTGATCGAATACCTGCAAGATGATCCTAAACGATAGGAACGCTTGACATTGAAGCAGTGCTCGTGGATGATGCAGTAGAAAGGTCACTGTCTGATCCCAAATTTCATTTGTTAACTGGTGGGTAATTTGGTTACCAATTTTTCCTTTTCATATCCCAGAATCGCTCGACTTAAGCAGTCATCCGACTTTTACGAGAAGTTAGATTTCTTGCATTTCTACCGTTTAAAGCCACAAACTCCTGCAGATGACATGGAGCATATCGAAGCAACAACACCACCTTATGCGCGAAGTCAGAATGAACACTTGGATCGATCACATCGATCGTCGAGCTCATTCAAAGACAGGTTCGATTGAAGTGTTAGCTCATGAATGATTCCATCTCTATGGTTTGAAATATTGTATTGCAAGCCCGAAAAAGTGAGCACATATTCAGTTCGCAATGAAGTTGCATTTTGCAACGATTTTTTTTGCATAAACTGCAAACACCAAACATGAACGACGTTGAAAAACTTTATGACATTCAATAGATCACTAACAACAAATGCACCACACATTTTGTTTCTGCAATCACCCTCGCCTCTTCACTCCTTTGCATGTATTCTTTAATTGCTGGGCTGATTTTTTCATCTTTTATGCCATAACTTTCATAGGAAAACGAACTGCGATGCACTTTCTTTTCAATCCTCACTTAATAGGCAATGTGTATATGATTATAGCTGAATTTCTTGTAAGAATGCTAATGCAATGTGGGAACTATTTAATTATATTCGTGTTTCCTAGCTGTTGCGCTTCTAGATATTTTGGTTTATTAAAAATTATAAAAGTATTATGCGTCAGGTTTATGCACAAATTCCCTTGATATTATGCCATTTTCTCGCCGAGCTCAATGCGAAGCAATAGGTTTCGACTTCTGAACTCTATGTTATAGGCGAAAAAGGAGCACTCCTTCGAAAGCATCGACACTCAGCGCTCATTCCACTCATTCGAGGAAAGAGGTTCTCCTTACATCGCCTAAGAAGAGAGGAAGCCTTCCACAACTTCAAAGTTTGTTAAGTTGTTTTATGAAAACTCTAATGACTAATTTACTCCTCTTCGTTCTCCCACTTACGATGATGCCAGCAATTATGCGCTGTGTTTCGCATGTTCTGATAAAAGCGTTGTGCTGGTGTGATTTTTAGAATAGAGAAAAGGATTGATGGGAAAAAAATTACCCGAAAGAAAGTGAGAATGAGGTCAAAAAATTACAAAAATGGCGGTGGAATGGTTGTCTTAATCACCAGGTTAAATCAAAAATCCCCTCCATGGATGAGGATATAGGTGTTTTTGGGAGCTGATTGGAGAGAAACATTGCTCATCTAAAAAACGTGACGACACGGGATCCCCATTCGGGAACTTGGCGAAGTTTTTGAGCTAAACCTAGTACTATATTCCTTATAACGCATCATGAAATGATATAAGTTGATTTTTGCCGAGGTTGATATTCTTCAACATCAAATGATGGACACTTAACAAGTCACTAAAGGTGCTGAAAGGATTTTAGTAGTTTTCTTGATAATTTCTTACTTCTTCTTGCTGTTTGATTGCAATCGTAGATTATCGCTATGCTCATCAATTGAAAAGAGAACGTTTACTTATGTATTTATTTGCAGATAAAATGGAGGAGCTCATTGCAACAACACCGAAGCTTATTGTCGATGATCGCCACAATTCAAGCCGTTCACATCGCTCACACCGTTCACACAGAAGCAGGTCTCAAATATTGATGAATGCTTATATTGCTAATATTTATTTACTTATTTATTTATCTATTTATTTATTTTTATTTGTTTATTCATTCATTTATTTATTTATTTTGTTTGTTTGTTTGTGTAATGTTTTCTCTACTTTTTGATGCTTCTATTATAGACGAGATGAGAACGACTCATCAAGAAGCTCAACATCAAGCAGATCAAGACGCAAATCATCGAAGCACAGTTCACGTCGTGATCTTCTTCTCACGTCCCCAAAAGAGCAAAAAGATCAACTCAGCGTTCAGAGAAAAAGTTTGCCATATCCCACTGTCTATAGTTTCGCATTCTTTCATCTTTTCCTTTCACTTTTTTTTTTTCAAATTAAAATCGCTGCATTTCCACCAATTAGAAATCCCCTCGGGTAAAAATTCTTTTTTATCGAGGTAGAAGATCGGGCCTTCGAAGGTCGAAAAACTGGAAAGTTAGGATGTTCTAGGAATCTTGCTATTTAATAGTGAAATGACCAGATACTTGACGTTAACGTGGTCATCAAGAGGTTACTAGCTATGAAATTCTTTACATTTTGTTAATACAGAAGCAATCTTCTAAGTGAAGTCAGAATTTTCACATCTTGTCCATTTATAACAAGGTGTCGGTCAAGTTTTTAACATAGAGATTAATGTAGCTGAGGACTTGCATAGTTTTCTCAGAGCCAACAACTTTTCGACAATTTTTTGTACCTCGAAAATCGCTATTGGCTATTATTTGCAATTCTATTTCACATATTTAATATACAAACGATACCTTAAAAGAAATTTCCTAAGGTAAATTGGCCAGTTGACCAATTGACCACTGTAGAAACTGCAGAAAGTCTTCCGATGTTCGAAGTATTAGTGCAGCTATTCGACTACATTTTTGCAATTCCATAATTCGCACCAATTCGACAATATTTTTAATAGAGTGGAAATATTTAGGCGAAAAACGAAAGATCGCAAGAACTTCGTCTCAAGTTGCCGGTCATTTCCGTCATTCAGATCACCGAAAACGCTCTCATAGAAACAGGTGCTTATAAGAATTTGTTTCATAGCTAAATTTCATGAAATATTTCTTTGAGGCCAAGCAAACATGGAATTACATGAAAACTGCAAATTTCTCCGCATGCCAATATTACCTCATAAGCTTAACAATAGAGACTCTAAAGTTGGATTTTAAACGTTAAAAAAACCTCGCGATGAAACAGACTATGGCCATAGAAAATGATATCGTTGAGCTCTCAAAGCACCATTTTCGCAACTCTTCCATGTGCAGTATCAGCCTTTGAAAGAGCTGTTCGGTTGGCAGAACAACTGCTTAACTATGAAATTTTTATGCAGAAGGAAGACGACTGAAGAAATATTCCAATTCATTGTTTTCAATTTATATGACTCTCAAATTCCGTACAAATGCTCATCGTTCTTGACAATTCGAACTTTTTTCTGATTATTACCACGAGTTAAGATTTGATTTTGAGTAGTATTTGGTGGTGAAGTATTTCGTCTTTATAGACTTGATAATTTGGTGTGACCTTAGACCAAGAATTTCAAAATAAAAGTTTTTTTTATATGCAGAGCGGACAGCGTACCGAGCAGTTCAAGATCCAGCAAATCCTCGAGATCAATGTCGAGAAGTTCTTCAAAACGTGAATCTCGTCGGAATCTTCTTCTCTCGTCACCGAGAAAACGACGACAACAAATCGCAGCTCAGCACAAAAGTTTGCCATCCCATATTACGCATTTTTGGCATCTCTAAATGCATGACGAAGTTTATTGAGACTTCACCAAAGAGTCTAGTAAGTTTGCGAGTCTATAAAAAACAAAGCATTTCGAACTGGTATAAACTTTAGAAGAGGGTAAATTAAAAGAATCTCAGGTAAAAAACGCCAATGACGCAGCAGTCTCGGTCGCCTCCAAATTCCATACTCTCTTCCTTTTCAATTTCCAACTACTTCATCTGACCATAGATTTATCAACAGTTTTCACTGAGAAATGTAAAATATTTAAGGCGAAAAGGAAGGTAAAGCAATGACACCACCATATGCGGTTGATCATCATCAACACTCACAACGGCAACGTCATTCAAATCGCTCACACTCTCATAAAAGGTCTGTCCCATATTCTAATAAAAGCTTTCTTCCTCCTAGTGTATTTGGTTACTTATTATAAATCTGCAGATGTATGCAGAATACTGCTTGTTGGCCATAAGGCAAAGTAGATAAACTACATAGTCTTCTAAAGATCCCCAAATAGTGCCAATAAAAAACTACCAGCTTAAAGAACTATGTCATTAACAGTTATCATTATCGGCTGAATTATTGCAGTGATCCATTCATTAAGTGGTCATTCCATTTTGTTCATTATAACTGAAAATTCAGATCGCACTATTAGTTTGAAATAAACTAAACGCATTTTGTGATGCGAATTTCCATTCGCTGAAAATATTCAACAGTGACCTACCAGCCATTAGAGAACTGAAACTAGAAAAAAAATAAGTTTCTTCTCGAATTCAGCATTGCTTAGATGATGTTTGTTCACTCAAGAGTTATCGAACTTTCAGTCATAAGTCGAATCAGAAAACTCCAATGAGGCGAAGCACTCATCGATCAAAGAGAGGCAAAGGTTCGTTGGAATACTACTCTCGTATGTGAAACAATTCCACTCCTCTTTGAAGTTATTCATTGAAGACAGCATTTTAAGTTAGAACAAAATTTTACCACCAGCAATTTCACAGTGTTCTACAAAGTATTCTATAATCAGCTTTCAATTGAAACATTATTTTTATCCCAAAAATGGTGCATGACGTTTCCAGACAAAACAATAAGGTGCTATCGAAAAGCAGTGATGCACTCTTTAAGCAAAAATTATTGCCGCGAAACAATATTATCGGTTTTTTGAACTGAACTTCAATTAATCGAATGAATCGTTGAGTCGATGTGATTCCTAAATAAACGATTGAAATGATATGAATCAAATAAAAACAAAATGAATTTATGATAAGCAACAGGTTTTCTTTTAGTGTCCAAAATGCATTCGTCTAAGAATAATGTTATTTCCGATCTCAGTAAAGATCTCAAAATATTGGTAAGTTTGGCTTTTTATTTGCATATATTTTAAATTCTTATCCTTATTGCTTATTGGAAACGAATCAATCGAAAACGATGAAAATTCACAAAAGTTTTGGGCACTAATAAGATGGTGTTGTTTTTGTGGCATTCTGTATCTCGAAGAACGATAGATAATCGACCAAATTCTTGGTGTTTAAAGCATGTTTCCCGGCAATAGAAACGTACTCTGTATCACTCCGCATGGTACTTACGCCTAAAGAGTACCACGCCTTACCGTAACAAACCATGCTGTGCCGTGCCATACTGTATCATGCTCGAGGAAAGTAGCTGCCTCATGCCATACAGCACTCTCATGAAAATAGCATCTCAACACACGCTATAAAGTTATAGATCTCAACAGTAAATTTCGTTGGTATTCTTCAGATGGAAGCATGTTTGCATTGTAGTCATCACTATAAGAATATGCATTTCTTCGCTGTGCACTGATACCATTCGCACTTTTCATCCTACTTCATTACCGTTCACCTCCCACAACCGCTGACCAGATAACGTGCAGTCAATGAAAATGCCTTCATAAAAACGTATTGTTGGTTTAGTCGTAACATGGCGCGGTTTTCAGCCGAAATACAGGCATTCTCCTTAACTGAGGGGAATTATACTTCCAAACCCTCTAGCAATTCCTTCGATAATTTCAACGCAGTCTAAAATCGAAATTATTTAAGGGATATCCCAATATCGATATGGACTAAAAGCCAGAAGGGTCTTACGCTTATAAGGCAAATATGCAGCATACACACATTTGAAATTACATTTTGTTCTAATGAAATTATACAAATAAATATTCTTGATTGCAATAATTTGCTCCTTCAACACAACAGTATGACAATACTGTAAGCCGCATATATTTTGCTTGTGTCTCCATCTAAGTTTCATGAGTACATCTGAAAAATTGAACCTTCTGAGTTGAAATTTTTCTCCAGAGAGACAAAACGGCGAACAAATCACTAACGAAAAACAACAAATCGCACGAGTAAGTACTATTTTTATTAGTTAGTGCAACAACCTGATAACTTAAGACAACAGTACGAGGATCCAAAACTGTTCAAACGAAGCATTTTTTGCAGTTTAAGATTGAGAACAAACTGTTGGAGCGGTTGAATAGCCAACATGTTAAACCATTTTATGATGTTATAGTATTCGATAGTGGTTCAGTGAGCTGAAAAAAAAAACATTTTTCGATCAAATACACCGACAGAATTTTCCCATATTTTGTATTTTCTAGAATGATGTCCTACTTAATAAGTAGTCATAAGTGTGTTATAGTTGAGCATTTTCCTAATAGAAGTAACATTTATTAGGGTTCTATTCTTGTGAAGAACTTTTATGTTAACTTCAAAATATTATAAAGTGGAAAACATCTTCAACATAAAATCGAATGTCTACGAAAGATTTTTCACGTAACAAAGTATGATCTTAGAATTTCCTATAGTATTTGTGAGAATCATTCCATCAAGAAGATTCTTTTCGAATAATTATCGACCCAATACTTTGCAACTAGTCACGGGGCATTACTGAACCTTCATGCCTTATTTGCTTTATCCGTTCAGCTGTCACTACTCATAGAATGTGGTCTCATATTTTCATCTAAGTATTCTACTTAAATTCATGCCTGAAAAAGACAGAAAATTAGGCTGCTGAAAAAAGCGCGAAGAGGAGCTGTAAACTCCAATGTTATTCGAAAGTTGTCACATTGCCATTAAAGAATTTAGGTCGAATCTAGGATCGTACTAGACTCATATTGAGCTGATTGCTGATACTCCACCGTATGACTACCTCACCATATCGCTCTTTTCAAGTAAATATAACAATCGAGTAAACGAAGTAGTATTTCTTTTTCAGCAATATTCAAAACGCAACGAATAAAACAGCTAAACGTAACGTTGAACAGAGTGGGAAAATACGATCATCGAAAATTGCGAAGTCAGATATGCAGTTGAAGAAAACAAAGAAAACGGTGAATATAGCACCATCTTTGGCCTCATCAAAGATGGCTTCTCAACGATCGTTATCGGAATCATCAAAAAGATCGAAAAGTTCAAGAACCTCCGACGAGTCTAAAAAGCTACTCGCAGTTCTCGATGAAATCGCTCCCATTTCTCGACTATCCGAAGATGTTTCGCTGAAGCAAAAAGATTCCTCCCAAGGACTTCCGCCGCCTACGGAAAATTCCTTAGAGCATTCGGACAAACAACGGAAACTTTTGAACGCAAATGCGATCACTGACGCGTCTGAGTCACGGCGAACTTGCCTGATGACGTCATTGAAGAATCCATTAAATCTGGATGAACAAAAAAACAAAAGCGATGTTTCTAATGAGGATTTGAAACATACTTCGCATGGCGAGTCACGTAAATCGTTGACGATAAAGGACACGAATCAGAATGCCTCGAATAGCTTTCCGAAGCCCACTGACCATTCGATGGGTCATCCACAGGATGATCTGCCCAGTGGAAAAGCGAGGAAGCCAAATAGTCGATCACCATCGAAGGAAGGTCAGCAGGTCACAAAAAAACATGATGCCAACAATTCCGGTCAACCAATACGTGACATGAATGATTCCTCGAAAGCTGCAGCTCACAGTATTACCTCCATCAACGGAGTTAATAAATCATCGCAGAGTGCACGGCATTCGAAGATCGACCTGCTCCTGAGAAATAAAGAAAAATTGGTCAGCGGTGAATCTTCGGGCAACAAGCGACTCCTAAAAAAGCACAGCTCGCGAAATGACCTATCTACAAAACGGACAGCACAAAGCAGCGGTCGTGATGCCAAGAAGAATGCTGATCATCCGAAAAAGCATCGTTCACGAAAGAACACCTCTAATATAAATAAAAAACAACATACTAATAGAAAATCATCGAAATGTAGTGGAGATTCGACGGTTCGTCAACCACCTATGAATAGGTGTGAAAAACATATGAAACAGCACAACAACAATAGCTCTCTGAAAATTACTGAACGTTTGAAAAAATGGATTTCACAAAACTTCGAGAAAAATAGAGAGCAATCATCAGATGGTAAGCCTTCAAAGAGAATCGTCTCAACGAAGCATCACGCGCAGATCGACTTATCGGGAAATCATAAAAGTAAAAATGATGCTAGGGTTTCTTCAAAAAAAATTGTTTCTTCAAAACGACATCAACAAAAGAATCGGTCTAAGAAGCATAGAAGGCAACATTGCAACAATAGCTCATCAAAAGTTGCTGGATATTCCAAGAAGGATAACCTACAAGTGAAATTGCATAATAAACATATAGCACATCGCAATAGTAATGCTTCATCAAGAAGTACGAGCAGTTTAAAGGAATATAGTTCAAAGGAAGACGCAGTTAATAAACATGCTAAAGAAAGTGACAGAGGTGACTCTTCGAGAAGTGCTAAGCACTCCCAAAAGCAACATTCAACGGAGAGCTTGTCTGGAAGAATTGCAAGACAACATTCCAATAATAACTCCTCAGAAAATGCAAAATATTCTAAAAAACATGGCTCACACAAATATCCCATTGGAAAATTTAATCAACCAAGAGAAAATAGTGATTCCTTTAAAAATTTGAAAAATTCGGAAGAAGATAATTCGGAGAAGAAAGTGGCCGTAAAAGATGACAAACAAATTGATAGCAGTAATTCTTCGAAGAAAATCATTCGTTCAAAGCGATCTAATTTGCAAAAATATATCTCGGGAAATGAAGAAATGGGAAAAATTGGCAAAGAAAATTTCATCAAAGAAATAAAATACCCAAGAAAGCATCACGTATCAAAAAATTCATCTCAGCGAGTTAAACAGAAGCATTCGTCAAAGTCGAAAAAAAGCAGCAAAATAGGCATAAGCCCAGACAGGTTCGTATTCCTATCGATAAATCCCACTTTTCTTTGTTTAATTATTGATAGCATGGAAAAAACAGTGGGTTTCAATATGAATTTACTATTAAGAAAATCTAAAAAAAGACGTTAGGTAACTTAGTATATTGCTGAGTCGGAATCATCATGGTAGGCAGAAGGTTAACACATCGAAAACCCCTGCTGCCAAATGCTTTTTTTTAACTCTATAGAAGCAACGGCAGAGAGTGGCACAAAGGTGATATATCTTTCCTATTATATACGATTTTCCATTAAGTTTACTATCCAAATGCTATTACATACATCACCTAACAAGGCATTAGCACACTTTAAACATCGAACTTTCGAAATGCTCTAATGACACATGCAAAGATACATTACAATGACTTCTATCTGTACTCATATATGCCTATGTAATATGTTTAGGCATCTATATGTCTCCTTGTTGGTCCCAAATTTTCGAGGAAATGTGTTCGTACGTTAAGGACTTGGATGCTCCAGCGTTCAATGATAGATGAGTTTAGTTTCGCTACTTATAGCTTCAATTCCAAAGACATGACCTATAAAAACTAACTTCGATGATTTTAGAATTTATATCCTTTCAGAAAACAGTCTCATTGCTCGTCGACCGCTTCCGTGCAGACTACTTCTAAATGCACTCACGATGATGCATTCGTTGCCTACCGTTGATCTTATAATCTTCGATTTATTCACTAAAATATATCATCTCTAAATGAAGTTCTTTAAATATATGAAACGNCATCTAATGGGAATTTATTGTTCGCAGGTATTGCATTCGTTTGACACAGATATTATGCTCTGAAAGCGATAAAATCGAAGTTCACCTCGTCATCCATTTTTGTCTGCGTCAAATTCGAAACAATGATCACTCATAATCATGTTGCTAGACGACGTGATTCGCATACTTCTTTGCACAATGAAATTACGACGCAATGTTGCTATGACCACTTGTTAGGAGCAATTAAGTGTTGAAAGTTGTTGCCGTGAGATTCTTATAAGTTGTGTTACGTTCCATTTTTCATTCTCGGCCTTTTCTGATGCCATGACGTGCGATATTATTTATTTGTTTACTTATTTATTTATTTATCTATTTATTTATTTATTTACTTATTTATTTATTTATTCGTTTATTTATTTATTTATTTATTCATTTATTTTTTTATTTGTTTGTTTATTTTTTCATTTTTTTTATTTCAATCAACGTATCATTCATCACGAGTAAACGTCTCTTCATATCGCTTCCACCTTCTCTGACCCATTGCCTCTCTGATCCAGTTGGCTCCAGTGGTCTTAGGTCGGCCTTCACTTCTGGCAAATCGGTGGCGTGAAGGTTAAAGCATAGGTTCGTCTCTTGCCCGTCGGATGCTGACAAGCCGATCCGTCGTTGTCCCTCTTATGAATGTCGGGAGTTACTCCACCGCCGTTGTCCCGATGATGGTGCTGGGCGGGTGGTTCGGTTGAGCGGAGCCAATAATATTGAGATCCCACCTGCATTAATGCTTCAAATAATTTCTTTAATCGTTGACAATATAATATAGCCCACTTCTCCAGCATTATATCCCTCTACGTTATCTCATTCAATTTTAATCGTACAACTAACTAAAAACATTGAAAAATACTTTAGTCATGTTGACGTACAGAAATTTACAGGTAAAGTAGAAGCGCCAAATTAAAAATCGCATTTAGAATTGCTTGATTTGCAGCCTTTGAAATATCAATGATCGTTTCTCTATTTATTCTCTATTCATTACTGTACTAAAATATAGTAAATAACTTCACAATTATTAAATTCGACGAATTTTTTCCGTTTATTGCGAGAAGACCACAGTAGTCTTATAGATTTCAATTACCTCCTATAACCTCCAGATCAAATGTTGTTCTGAATTTACGCCACTAAAGAGTTGTTCTCGTATAATTTTTGACCATTTGAGGTGAAAATTATCACTGTTTTCATAAATCATTTATGTTCGACGAAGCCTCATAATATCATAAGTTTCCGCTATTAATAACCTTTTTTTCGTTAGTGTTTGATATATTCCTGATGTATATTATATATTCCAATTTCCATGAATATTGTTTTTTTTTGTTTCATTCATTCCTTCTACCATATATAGATTTTCTTTTTTTTAAATATGTATTCCCTTTCGTGTCTTAAATTATGATCGTAATTCGTTATCTCATTTTATTTGTGTTATTTAATCGTACATATTTATCGATTTTTACTTTATTCGTAAATCAATAAAGAATTGTTAATGATGCTCGACGAATTGCTGAAGTTGTGTATTGATCTATTGTGCGTTTTAGTTCAATTGTACACAAGTGAATTGCATTGCTACGACGCAGCTGTTGTTGCTGCTCTATAGACAACATATATACTCAATCAATAAGAAAGTATTTGACCAACCCTACGTGTGATTTTGAAATCAGACCTTTTCACTTAATGTTTTTTTCACCTGTTCAGCTGCTATATATGGATTCAGCGCTAGATTATTTTCAGGATCGCTTCCAACGGAAGCAGTACCCCTTCAAATACTTCATAAACCGTCACAATCGTCTGACTGCTATATGGTCGATTTGATGCATTGATTAGTTTGTGATCAACGATTAATCGATCACATTTTTGTACACAATTATTCCACTCATAGAAATGTTTGCATCTTTGGATGCTTAATGCGATCACCACTGTTTTGTTTTACAATACTTGATTGCTCGTGTGACGTCGTTATCTTTGCCCTTTATAGAAGTGAATACTTTTTTTAAAGATCTGTTTATCAATTCCACTACCATTGAATTACCATCGTAATTGAAGATGTGCAAGCGCAATCAATAATAATCAAAGCCTAAAAAAAAACAGGTTTTCAAATGTTCAATGAAGGCTAACGAATGCACTCTACTACCTAGCAACAACAATGTTCATTTCGCTTCTCACTCAGCTGTTTTCCATGTAATTGGTGTTTTTTTTTCTTTTTTTTTGAAAGTTTTTGCTCTCTTTTTCTTGCCAATTTTTATGCGAAAGTAAACGAAGGCACATGTTCGAAATTGTTGCTGTGTCAATGAGTACTTATGCAGTAACGTAGAAAAGGAAGCTGGAAGGAGTTTGATGGTTTCGCACATGCGAATCCTTCCTCTCCTTCTTTCTATGTCCTCGGGTTCGTTTCTATTCAATCATTTACTTCTTTTACGTTTTCATTCACAATTCACCTCAACTGCATTTATGCAGTTGAGATGAGATCCTTCTATTTTCTCTTCTTCTTATTTTTTGTTGCCCTACTCACTAAGATTTCTGTAACTTTTCAGTTCCTTATGGAGCAAGAGTATCCTGGTTCTTACTGCGTTTATCGTATTTATCTTTGTCTATACTTTTCCTTTAGGGCAATGCTCATTACTACTGGTGCAATTTAATTGCTACTATTATAATCTCTCCACTTTTTGGTCTATTTTATAATCCTCTAATCTTTTCTCTCGCACTTCTTTCGTATTCATGTTTGGCTTCACCGCTCAACACCTTTGTGCGTTCTCTGCATGTTACCTATCCATTCACTCTTCGCCCTTCATACTTTGAAAGACTTGTAGCCTAAACATTGAGTTGTAGCTGAAATGTTATTCTCTTCTCCGGTGCGTTCTGTAATGCACTTTAGCGGTCGCTGTCCGACCACATTTCGGTCGAGATTCTAAAATCCGAGTGGTCATCACCCATCGAAAATTGGTTTTAACTATGTCAGTTTTTTTTTGTTTTAACCCAAAATCTGGTCTTCACTCGAATGTTTCCGGTTAGTTGCTAACAGAGTTTTTCAAAATTCGATCGGCTGAAAGCAAACGGTTCCGATGTTTGCAACTGTCATCTTTCCATCAGAAGGACTGAAGTGTATCTAAAGAACTGCACGTGAGCCAGATTTCTTCCTAGCGGGATTAGGCAAAGATCTCGGCACGTGCTCAAATTCATTCACTCTTCTATTGCTCGAAAATAAGAACCTATAATTTTTTTCTCCTTAAAGGCTCCTAAGATTCTTCTCCTTCGTGGTCATCGTTATAGCCATGCAAGTCATCGTTTTCGATTTAAAGAAATCTGCTAATAGTTATTTTTGTTCTCCTCTCTCTGTGGAATTGTCGAATAGTTCGGATATGTTAAGCAATGGTTGGAAATAATATTGAAAAAATGCAGAAGGGGGTTGCAATCGAAACTTGGCTCTCATCCGAGTACTTTCCCTCGGTAATCAACTAACACTTTTTTGGAACTTGGTTAATTTCAGTCGAACTCTATTTACAATTGAGTGTTGGAATCACTCTTTTACTGACCGAAATTCGATCATTCACTATCACTTAGTTGCACATAATCTACATCACCTATCAGCATTGCTGATATATTTTTTCTCATTTAAAAACCTTATCCCTATCTAATTATAACTGCTTCTTTGTGTATAAGAATAGTAAGTAAGTTGAATGTAAAACTATGCTTTTACATCACAAAAAAAATCAATAAACTTTCTTTTTTTTGCTGAAAGAAAATATCGAAACGGAATTGTTCATGAAAATATTTCATTATTTGCCAATCGCTACTTTTTTTAAAACCATTTATTGAATCATTTAGTATGCCGATTATATAAATGTAAAAATTCATCAACCAGTTTTTAGCATTATATCATAATTTTAAAAGGTTTTCGCTTAGGATAACGATGTTTCATTCCTAATAGGTTGTTAAGCTTTTTTTTTTTTAGCGATCTTTTAAGAAGTATTGAGAGGTATTCGAGAAAAATCCTATCATTGTGCACATAGGAATGTTTACTCCACTTAATGTCTCTATGTTCACATTGAAAAATATTTTCTAAGGTCAATCACCTCTTTTACGAAATGTGTCCTTGCAAAATCGCACACCAAATGTACTAATGCTATTTTTTTCTTCGATTTTTTTTTCTCCGAAATTTGGCGTATTTTTTCATATTTTATAATATCTGAATGACATATATTTGTAGATTATTAATTAATTTGTCTACGAAATGTTTGAATCTTTTTATGATTCGCTTATTTGTTGGTTCAATGGTTGCTAAATGATTTTATATGATTAGAGACCCATTCAGTTGTTTTCTTTTTTTTTGCTGATGTTTTTGCAGATCAAAAAAAAAAATAATTTAGCTTCCTTTTCACTCCAATATGAAATTATCTGGCCTCAATATGAATGAAAATCAGGTCCATGGAACTATTCCTATTCAAATTGAATGGTAATATTTCAAGAACAGGATAGTGCATCAATTAAGTACAATTACAGGGTTTTGATCCTTGAAAGTTTTCCGCTAAAATCCTTTCCGAAACCGTAAAGAAACGTGCAAATGTGTCTACTCGATAAGAATGGTGAGTATTCAAATAAACTCAACGTAATCTCTTAAAGCTGACACTTATTGGTTCTGGAATTCATTTAGGGAAATATCAGCCTTTACGGAAGTGTTGCCTGGAGGGAAATAGAGTAGGGGGATGGGCAAGGGGACTGAAATAAACTTTCCCGAGAACAGTGCTATATGCATTTTGCTGTATACGTTATTGATTGAACCATTTGCTCAGTTTGTTTCTCTTCATACGCAATCGATGTTGAAATCACCGTTTCTAAAGAGAATTTAACAAAAAGAAGATTGTTATATTAGAAATTTTCCTATCCTTTCAAGACTCACAAGAGTTCTAGAATTTTTTTATGCTCTCTCGTTGAGAAGTTTAAGCTTCAATTGTATGAATTCAAACAGATTTCTTTGCTTCGTAATAATTTTCTTATTACCTACACAAAAAAAAATTTCCTCATTTTCCATAAAAACTCTATGCTATTTCTTTAGTGATAATCAAAACTGATAATCGAAGAACAAGCAAATGAAACTTATCACCGTACAAATTGCAGGATGAAAAAAAAATTTCCTTTCCTTTTTTTTTTCTCTAAAGCAAAATTGTGACACTTCTAAAGTTACATTTAGCACGTTTGATGTGTTCTCTTCGAATATTCCCCCAATCTTTTTTTTTCTCTCTCTCTCTCTCCTTCTTTTTACATCTATAAAAATTCGAAATTTATCAACCAAAAATAATACATCGTAAGTATGTCATTCATTCATCAATCGGTTTCTTCATTGAATTTGAATTTAATCATAACGTTCCTCCTAATGGACCAACAATGAGAGTTCATGAGAGTAATTCCATATAATTATTAGGATTTTTAGTGTTTATCAAAGAAAATATTAAATATTCATTGTGCTGAAATTGTTATATTTGAAGAGTACCTCAGTAATTCCCACTTTGTAAATCTGATACCGTATGTACATAATGAAGATAATGAGTGAGGATAATGTGGTGAATCTCTTAGACGGTTTTACTTTCGATTTTCCAAACCAATTCATCAGTTATGACTAGTAATATATGAAGTATTATGAATTATATCGACTATTATACTGATGCTTCTTAAGTACTATAAGAAATATAGTATATGTGTACGTGTATATGTGTAAGCGAATAAGTTACGTGATCGGCAAAATATGCAAATTTATATATATATATATATATATATATATATATTGTTGCGATACAATCAACAAAAAAGAATAGTTATTAGGTAGTTTTGGTGCTTATATGATTGATATTTTCATTGAAACATTAGCACAACAATAAATTACATGAAGTCATAATTGGTTTCTTCAAATCCATAACACATTTACATATTTACACTCATTTTATTATGCATATTTGAGGATTGTTTGTTTATTATATGTAGTCGCTATTCTGGAAGTTTTTGAAAGCTTGTAATTCAGTTGTATTGATCATTCCGCAAATCGATATGCTTTTGATCATAGCAGAGATTTGGATTCGGAATCAAGAACCTGGATTTATGAACTCATATTTTAGTGCTTCAACGTTAACTTAATTAGTGCTTAATATGTGTCTCAATTTTTATCATTGTGTAATGTTTAGTAGAATATTGCTATGAAGTGTTTTAACATTCTTGATGCGAAGGAAATGGAGTACAAGTGCAATCAATCGACAAATTTTTGCACTTATATAAGTGTATATTTTGTGGGGGAAATTAAAATCACTGACATAGAAAAGTATTGCTTCCGCTGACTAAATTATTTCGAATTTTCGCAATTTTTTAATTTCAGGTCGACAATTTTAGGTTTTTTTCTAGAATTCTAGCTATGGAGATTTTTTTTAAATCTTACGTTAATATATGCACATCGTTGTTGGAAGCTTCCAGCGATTCACCACTTTAGTCAATTTTCGTTTCTATACCTTTATCTATACGTTTCTCTACCTATTATCTTTGTTTTCAAGTCGAATATAATGTGGTCGCGAAACGCTACACGATTATTGAGACGTGCTACATTACGTTTGAGTATTATCAGTGGAGAATCAACTGAAATCGATAATTCGTCCATTCGAAGGAAGAGCCATTCCAATACTTCATCGTCTAAAGGTTAGTAAATTTTCCATGTTTTTAAATAAGGAGATGAACGAAATATAGATTAATATTTTTTTTTGATGCTCTTACATTTCTTGCACTTTTTCATTCAAAATAATATGAAGTTGTATAATCGCGTCATATTTGAATACGCTCAACAAAGATTCTATGAATGGGTACGAAATATTGTGTAAAATTCTTATTCACCACAATCAGTTATTTATGTATTTATCGAAGAGGAATGAAAAGTGACTGCAAATATATTATGGAAATAATTGCATTTTAGTTATTTCCTTATCACAAATTTTTCCGGAGCTTTTTTCTCATGTAAATTTGTTATGAACATCTTTGCTAAATATCTTGACAAAAAAAAACGCATTTTTAATGATTCATCGTTGATTTTCCCTACGTTCATATATCATCAATCGGCGTTCGTGTCTACCGTATGGTATACCACGAAAGTAAATTGCGCCTTACAGTTCATAGGTTTTGTGGCAGGCCTAAATGCTAACTGTAAATTATAGTTATTGGGAAATGGTCGATAATGCGACTTAGAAGGATATATTTCGTTTTCAATCAATATCGAATAAAGTTGCAATCAATTAAATCACTTCGCGATATACAGATCTTTCTCCAGACTTTGGATCTTTATTTTTGGCCAAGGTAATCACAAAAAGCAAAAAAAAGGAATCTTTAAAAGAGTATATATGCCGATAATCAGGTCAACGAAATTATAAACGTTGCAGTAGATATTAATATTTCTAAACAATTGCAAACGGGATTGTAAATATGTATATTATAGTACAGTGCCATTTTATATGAAAAAATTGTTCTAATAAACCGTGCAAATGCAAACTTGCTTAAACACATAGAAAATGCATATATGCAATGGATGGATTTAGGTTCGTATCGATCGAGAATACTGCCATGGATTGCGATTGCCGGTGGGACATTTGCAACTTCTATGTATTTCCGCAATCGTCTCGTTCCGAAAGCGTATGCGGAATCAGCGGAATCAAATGAAACCGCAGAGGAGCTCAAAGTTGCTGAAAGAAAGGATCTTCCGACGTATAGACTTGAGGAAGTGAAAAAGCATGGAAGAGATGCCGAGCAAATTTGGGTCACTTATCAGTCGGTTAGTTTTCAAACTGTTTTCGTTCACCTCTAACAATCGATAAACTTTTTTCTAGGAAGCCGGGATAATCTCGACTAGTGATAAAGGAATATATGACGATTAGGCAAAGTCACGTTAGTCACAATGTGCAAAGTAGAAGATGAAATAAAAGCAATGCTGAAGAAACATATGGTCTGCACCACTTCTATACCCCGTATTCGCTGACAGGGGGATGAATGCATTTTTGTGTGGTTTTGCTGATTCCATTCACAAACGTCTATTATGGGACATCTCGTCAATTGAATTATCATGCTTGGTCTTTTTTCTGTTTTTTTGCTTGATGAATTCAGCTCGGTAACAATCAAATCATTCATGATAACCTTCGGAGAGTCAATGAGAAGCGGGTAATTTCTCTAAGTCTAATAAAGATAATGTTTTTACATGATGTCCTTTGGAAGAATGTCTCAAGTTCTTTGGAAGTAGAATGCAAGGGTGTCAACTCATGGCAAATACCACTCTTTCATATAAATAAAAAAATTTTTTCTCGTTCAGTTCCTTCCTCTCGAAGGTATAGCACAAGCGATAAAAACGCTATTTCAGGGTGTCTACGATATAACCGATTTTGTGGAGGCACACCCGGGTGGCGATAAAATTCTTTTGTCAGCTGGCGGTGCAGTTGATCCATATTGGAATGTGTATGATGTGCATAAAACACCATTAGTGATTGAGATGATGGAAGAAATGCGTGTGGGAAATCTCGATCCTCGAGATATCGTTGTCGAAGAAATTCGAGTTAGTAATTATTTTACTTTAGCAAATTTTCCGAAGGCTTAAAATTAAGAATCAAAAAAAAGTTGAAATGATAGATCACTACGTACTTTACGCTCAAATCAAAATTGAAACGATCGATCAATTTGCACTTTATACAGTAATTAAGTTCTTAATTCCTATACAATGACTGTTGAGTTTATTAGCATCATAAAATCAAGCAAAGAATTTCTCAATTTGTGGATTTATGGGTTTAAAGGGAGATCCTATCAGAAATCGTATAGTCAGAAAGTTCAGTTTTCCTCAAAATGGTTTTTT
>QEWY01002553.1:9194-20729 GCA_006503575.1 Baylisascaris schroederi | reverse complement strand
TGTTTCATTTACATATAAATGTAAATGAAAATTCATTCATTTCGCAGTAATCTATGATTCTCTTAATCACCTTAGCATTGTGTATCTATATAGCATCCATCATTCACCTTCACATAGAAATGTGTGGCTTCAATTATTTGACGCCTTTGATTATTCACTTATTATAGCCTTGGTGGTGAGCTAAGCAGTCTGATTTCCTGAAAGATCATCTCAATCATATTGGTGATAAAAACTCGATAAATCGTCATAGTTGTAATAGCGTAAAGCTCAGTGATTTTGAATCACGAATTGGCAATTTGCCAGATTTGAAATATTTGGTTAAAAATTTATAGTTTTGCTACTCAATCTCTTCACAATATCGAATAGATTCGCAAGAAGTCGATGTTTCTCTACTAAAGTATTTCTTGCAAAATCGATATGACTATGTCTGTTTAGAAATATGCTCTAAAAAAATGCTCTGATTTAGACATATGTTCTAAAAAATGCTCTAGTTTAGAAATATGCTCTAAAAAATGCTCAAGTTTAGAAATATGCTCCAAATTCAAGTTCGCCGAATTTTGTTTGACTCAGTGACTTGTGTCTTAGTTGGCCAAGCAATAACCAATCAAAATTATTCTGCAATTTAAAATTCGGAGTGCCGGCTTTTTTTTACTCACTATCATAACAATAAAAAAAAATTTTAATTACTTTTGCAGGTGGATATAAAAACGCATCGATTGAAAGTTGATGGTCTTGGAGTGAAGAAATCAATTGTGTTGAGTGTTGACGATTTGAAACGGAAATTCCAACAAGTTTCAGTATCAGCCACTCTACAATGTGCCGGTAATCGTCGTGTTGAAATGGCAAAATTCAAAAAGGTTGCATTAAAGTGGCATCTTTTTTTTTTCGAACTCTATTTTTATTCCACTCTCTGAAGTAATGAATATGCAAATAATCAGTAGATGAGAAATTTCTATATTATTTCTTAAAAGTCAAAAAATATACAAATCATTGCCATACGAACAAGTAGAGCGATTTACTAGTTATTCAAAAATGTAAATTTTATTGATGGCTCTCTTGTTTCATGTTTTCATAAAGTTTTCACTTGCAATTTGCATAATGGTAAGACAATGTCCATAAGGTATGCAGATGTGAATGCATATTCATGTGTATATGCTCGTTCGATAGCTTAAGCCGGGAATTCTCTGTATCGAGGAATGCATAATTTAGTGGGTATTGGGTTGGTACATCATGGGTAATTGATCTCTTAGATCATTTTTTCAGGTTGATCCAAAATATTTGAGAAGATTAGAGAAGCTTAAAAGCGCAATAATTTACACGGTTTTCTTTTTTTCTGCCAACGATGCTGCATTATATAGTAGTCACTCTAAAAGTATAAAATATGTAATTGCGCACCACATAGTTTTTATTAGCATTTCATATAATCCAGTTGAATATCTAAAGCACTTCTTTGGGTACATTTCTTCACTTTCTTTAAATATTCTCTTTTCATCGATTATAAATTTAGAAAAATTGAGGAATATCCTTTCATACATTTTTATTCTCAATGTGCGAAAATATTATGGGAATTTAAGTGATCAAGTGATAATATATATATATATATATATATTCGAAAACAACGCTAAAATGATCAACATATTGCTGTTACCATTATATATTGATATTTCAGGTTCAAGGTCTGGCATGGAGAGGACAAGCGATCGGTAATGCTAAATGGACTGGTGTTCGATTGCGCGTAAGTATCATCGGTACCAAACTCCTTATTTTATCATTGAAAACAAATAGACGTTTTTCTTTGAGAGGATGGGAAAGGTTACTTAACTGCGTAAAAATATCCCTAAAAAACGGATAAAACCGTTGTTAATGAGCGAGTGGGATCTAGGAAACTGGAAATCACATCTAGAATGCTGAAATCCTGATATCCTCGTACTACTACGTTTGAATCACCATCCAATCAACCAACGGTAGATTAACAAGCTGGCATTTTGCTAAGAAATGAGATGCGAAAATCTCTAAAATTGAAGTACATAGTTATTTCATCAAAATGTGCAACTATTTCATCAAAGAAATGATGCATATTTCGAGCAAAATAAGAAATTTTTTTTTTCTAAAAGATTTTCTAAATGATTTCTATGCAATAGATTGTTGTTTTTTTTCAAATTTCAGGATATTCTTATAGCGGCTGGTGTTGATCCTAATGATAAACGCTTAAAACACGTACAATGTAGTGGAGCGGATAACGATAATGAAGGTAAATTTTCGTTGTTGTTGTTTTTTGCTTTTTTTCATTTTACTATCGACTCGTTTTCCAGCTTTCTCGAAAGACTCATATTTTTTGATAAATAAAATTTTGATTTAGGTGTTGTGATCTCATTTCGGTGTTATTGGTTTTTTTTTTTTTGATGATAACTCGTCATTATTTAAACCTAGGATGAAATATCGAGAGGTGCACCCTAACCAAAAGGTGGGGTGATCCGTAGGAGTGGAACCCTTTCTTCTTTTCTTTTTTTTCTCTCTCTCTCTCTCTCTCTCTCTCTCTGATTGCTCGTAAGTTGAAAGTCATAAACACTTCAATGCTCATTCAGAGCTTCTAATTATCAAATAACTATTGTTGTATTTATTTGTATTGCATAAATAAAATGTGTTTCAAGTTCCTAAATATGCCAACAAACAACGACAGTAATATTTTTGTCTAGTATTTATTCGTTTTTTATTTCATTTATTATAATCTAACCGGAAATCAACAATTTTCTCTTCTTTTTTCTATAGTTATGATGGTAATGAAATTCATCAAAGAGCAGATAAACGACCTGATCTATGCAGAATTTGACCGTATTTATAATTATTTAACTGAAATAGATGAAATTCAAATAACTACTTTTATTAATTAAGGTCATTATTTTGGTGCTTCAATATCGTTCGAAAAGGCGATGCATGAGGATACAATTGTTGCCTATCAAATGAACGGTGAAGATATTCCCCGAGATCATGGCTATCCTATTCGTCTTATTGCACCTGGTTGAATATTTCGACAAATATTTTTACGACTTTTTTCACTTATTTATTATTTATATGAATATTTTTCACCGAAGAGGGAGGGGTCTCTAAGTGAACTGAAAATTCTATGGCTCGATTCGCTAGCTTCACAGTGAGTACGTCATTCTTCGAAGTTGAAGTTTACCAAGTAAAAAATTTTGATTCCATTTGCTCGAAAATGAATGGCTTTGTAAATCACACCAATTTTTTGATGTTTGATCCAACAGAGATATAAATTGAAAATTTGTATAAAGCTTTTATTACATACCGAATTTACACTAATAAATTCAGCTTTAGACAGAATGATTGAAATTTTTATTGGCAGCTAGCTGGAAGCATCTTCTCTTCGCCGACAAGTCACATAAAAATCTGAAGCATCAAACATCCTTTAGAAATTTACCTTGCATAGAAGGATAAAGGATGTTTATGGAGGTTGTTTCTGACGTGGTTTT
The DNA here is from genome assembly GCA_006503575.1 of Baylisascaris schroederi. Taxonomy (NCBI): domain Eukaryota; kingdom Metazoa; phylum Nematoda; class Chromadorea; order Rhabditida; family Ascarididae; genus Baylisascaris; species Baylisascaris schroederi. The sequence goes on along the minus strand of QEWY01002553.1, from coordinate 17,241 downwards.
TGAGGTTGTCATACTCAATTGAAAGCTTTTCTTAAATAAAATCGTCATCGTTTCACTCGAGTAGAATAAACCTACGATAGAGCGCTGCAAATAATAGAAGCATGTTATGCACTGAAATCACATGTGATATCATTTAATATCTATATCCTTTATGTACTTTAATCATCTATAATTCTTTCAACTAGTATATAATCATCTCCGTTAACGGGAAGTGAAATTTATGCAAGAAAACGAAAATCCCAAACTTTTCTTCAATAAGGTGGTCCTTTTAACTGTTGATCCTCTCGCCGAATGTAAACTTTTTAGGTAAAATAGAAGCATTAGGCTTTTTCTGTAAGCATCTACGATGTTTTATTATTCACCTACGATATTATTCACCTATTTTTACTGTTATACTCGACAGTAATTCGCTGATATTAGATAGAAGGTATAATATTCATGCACAAATGGTATTGGTACTTTATGCATATTTTTTCTCTTAAGTAACGAAAACATGAATATAAAAAAACGGTTTATTTATTTAATGTTTATTTATATTTTTGTTAATAAATCTACTTTTATTCAGGAATTGTTGGAGCACGACAAGTGAAATGGTTAACGAATATTCATGTTAGTGATGAGGAGAGTGGAACACAATGGCAAAGAAAAGATTACAGGTACATAGGTGCTCTTCTTATATATTGAATAAAGCTATATCCGGTATTACAAGAGTTTGCCGTATTATAGCTATATAACTATATAGAAAATAATACAAGTAGTATCGTTTGTATGGTTTTGTTATATCGTTTGAGTTTGGATCATTCTATTTCATTATAATTTATTTCAGTCTAATTTGGTACCATTGTTTGCTAATTTTGAAGAAATTTAGGCTGAAAGTCTTTTTTTAAAATTAGATTAAGTTTATCTTTGGCGCTGTGGTCGGATATGCCCACTTGATTTAAGTTCCATTGTAAGGTAGATATGCCCACATTGTAAGGTAGATTTTTAAGAAGTGTAGTAAAAAAAAAACATTTCAGGGCATTACCACCAACAATTGGCCACAATGATCCTCAAGATTACGATATAGTACCATCGATTCAAGAATATCCAGTGCAATGCGCATTTTGTCGACCAGCTATCAACACGAAAGTTCATCGCTGTAAATTCCTTCATTACAATCATTCGTTTGATTAATGCCATGTCAACTTTGATTGATTTATAGTTAATCACGATGAAATTTCGATTAATTGTCGAATGAAAAAATTTCGATTAATTGTCGAATGAAAAAATTCCGATTAATTGTCGAATGAAAATTTTTCGCCACAAATGAGAACCAATCCCTCAGCGTTTCGTGATCTAATTCTTAGCTCATCAGAAAAATAATAATAATAATAATAATTTTACAGTAGTCAATTGATCTATTTTCATAGTTTGCCGGTTTTTTATCGGTTACTGTACAATTCTTACAAATTTTTCAGCTACCGTATGCATCTGTTAAATTATTAGATCAATTTTTATGTGATTTATGGTCCTACTGAAAAAAAAATTTTCCCAAAATTGCCATTATTGAAATATCATTAGCGCTATTTTTTGAAACATTTTGATCGATTATAATGAATGACTCGCTTTTTACTAGATATTTGCGTTTTCCATTTTTTTTCGCGACAAAAATGCTGCAGATACCGTATCTCACAAATAAAACGACAGCGGATGCCATATCTTATAAAAGTATAACGATTTACTGAGTGATACGTATCTATGCTTCTAATTTGGCTAACTTTTTCTTGTACGAGAAGTGTATCAGTTACCTAGAATGTTCTTGGCCAAGATTTGCATACTTGATCCATTAAATTCACTTATCATACTGTAGAGTATACAGTACTTTCATGTATGGTAATAATGGAATTTACGCATTGCTTTATGCAAAGTGTAGTGTACTTCATATTTTTTAGAGCTAACAAATATCTAAATTTTATGAATTGAATCAATTTGATGTATTATAGCGGATGAAGAGATAGAGGTGGCTGGATATGCATGGAGTGGTGGTGGACGAGGAATTATACAGGTGCTTGTTTCACCCGATGGAGGAAATACATGGCAGCTAGCCGAACTAACCCATCCAGAAGGACAAGATTTGGTATTAAAGTTTTCACTCTTTAATAAAACGTTTCTAGACTTTTCAACAATTATTCTCTTCCTCTTCTATTCTATCATCGATGATTGCGAATATCACCATCAAATAACACCAAAAAATTTATGACTAATAAATTGATTATTATCCTATGAAATACTCAAGAATAATTCAATAAAAAGCAACAATAAAAACTATTTTTTTTTAGTTTATATAAGTTTCTTTTATTGCAAAAATTTTTAATGAAAATTTCATAAATTTTTGTTGAATTTATTTTGAATTTCAAATTTTCTATTCCTTTTCTGGCAAGTGAAAATATTTCGATGCATAAATTTCTCACTATAGTTAATGGTCTAGTGCAAAAGTTGCTTCACCTATAAGAAAATGACTCCAATCTTATACATATCTATTTAGGATCATATGTGGTCATGGACGCTATTTAAAGCAGCGGTGAAGATTCCGAAAGACGCGAAATATATGGATCTTGTTTGTAAGGCTACTGATCGTTCGTATAATACACAACCGGAAACAGCGGCTGGTATTTGGAATGTTCGTGGTTTAATTCATAATGCATGGCATCATGTTAGAGTTGATATTATTGACGATTGAAATATATGTATAAATTATTATTTCTTGCATTGTTTTCTAGCTTTTTTTTTCTTCGCGTTCTACGAATCTCTTCTATATTTTTTAACGTATATTCAATCATCAAATTTTTGATTTTTAATTTTTATTTTTTATTTTTTTTATTTTTCACTTTTTTTGATGAAGAGAAAAATAACTCCATGGGAAAATTTTTGTATTCAGATCATAAATCATTGTCGCTATCCTTTGATCTATTCCACATTTTCCGAAAACTTCATAGTTCAATAATCTATATCAAATTTTGCAGTTAGGCCACTATATTTCAACAAAGCTTTTTACGGTTGACTACATTTGAGCTTGCGATTCGTTAATTTTGGCACATTGCTAGCAGCAGGCCTTATCTCGTCGACTTTTCGATGAAAGGCATCTAGCATAGAAATGGGGGCAGAAACTTTGCGCTGTGAGGTGATTTCCTGTGGAAATTTCTGAATTTCTTAAGAAAATTTCGTATAAGCGGATGTTTCCATCCACTTAGAAAGAGGGATGAATGACGACGAAGGGAACCATAAGGAGTGGAGAAAATTGCTCTTGCATAATTCGAATCGTATTTCGTTTAATGTAGCTAAGTATGAGATTTAAAGTGCAATTCTTCGATAGTTAGCGCATCAAAACATTGTATATCTATTAATAGTGGAGAGGTCGACCTCCCATCTACTCATCATCAATAATTGGCTTTTCAACTTGAGGAAAACTTCAATAATTTATATCGCCCATTTGATTTTATATTTTCGAATGGAATTGCTCACTTTTTTGAATCAAATAGAGGTTAAATCGAATTCATCTACTGAGAGAGTCGACCGCTTATATTGTCGTAGAATCCCCTAGGTCAATCATCCTTTGTGCCAATTTTCCTTGTATGCAAATTTAAAAGGCAGAATGAGTAGAGGAAGATAGAGGCGAGACGGAGAGGGAAGGGGAGGGGGGGAAAGGAGCATGAAGTCCTATGATCTTTGACTTCAATGTTGAGGATTGCTATCTTTTGCTCTAAAATTGAACTGATAACGATGAGCATTCCAACAGCTTTTACACATTACGAAATTCTCTCTCTCTCTGTCCCCCTCTCTCTCTCTCTCTCTCTCTCTCTCTCTCTCTCTTCTCTCTAAATATCAAATAGTTTCGAAATGTTCTACCTGCTAAGTTTTATACCATTACGCTATTGGTATGATTCGATGTAATGTTCAAGGCAAATGCGTTTCGTTCACGAGACGTTCCCGAGTATGAACGATTGGGGGATCGTGATCAATGTGCTCGCTCATATTTCTTTTGCTCTCTGTCCCTCTCTCTTCGTCCCTCTTCACTTTGCAGTTGACGAAAGAGGCCATTCAGTAGACGGTTGGTCGTGAGAGAGCTTTCTGTTTTTTTTTATTCTATTTATCTTATTTTTTATTCAATTTTTACACTATGAATTTTTCTCACTTGTACACTATTTCAAGTTTCTTCGATCTTTAATTCTTTATTTGATTGTTTTTCGTTTGAATTTTTAATTTTTCTTCAATTTGATTATTTTTATTCTCTCATTCCCATATTCGTTTTTTTTTCATCCAAAACTACTCTCCTTCTTTTGTGTTCTCCTTTTTAATAGTCTATCGAATTTGATGGACGTAAAGAAATCGTTTTTTTTTAGAATTTCACTAACGCATCATTTCTCCTCTGTTTATTTAGCATTTAAGTGTTCATCCAACGCAAAAGAAACGTCATTGATTTTATTAGTCATAAAAAAAAATTTTTTTTTGAAACGTTTCATTCAGAATAATTTAAATTTTAATTGAAATCGATAAATGCTAATAAAATTTTGGAGAATTTTCCTACACTTTTTCTGTTTTATTATTTATAATTTTCCTCTTTTTTCTTTGTAATTTTTTTATCTCATAAATTCGAGGATTTTTACTAACCTATAATTGAATTTTTCAAAAAGGAAGATGGAAAAACATTGTCAATTTCACTAATATTTTTTTCATGCCATATAAAATTCAACATATCTCCAATTTATTCACCGGTTATCCCAATTCATTTTTTAATAAAAATTTTTTTTCTGCTAATAAGACGAGTGATTTTCATATGATTTAAGATGAGCATATCTTGTATTATTTATTCATCTTTCCTTATGTTTTTTTATCTATTCGGATTGTGATTTCCATTTCATTTAGAAATTTTTCTTTCCGAATTTTTACTTGTTTTTCATTTCTTCGTTGAGAATTTATTTACTTTTTTTTCGCGTAAATTATTGAAAATTGGGGAAAAAAATTAGAATATATGAGATTAGTATCGTTATACGATGCTATATATTCTATCGATTGATTTTGTTCAGCATTGGAAATAATTGTGGCAAATTTTCAATTGATGTTGTTTGTTAAGAGCATTTTTATATGTTTTTCTTCCTTTTTTCTTTCTTTCTTTTTCTTTTTCTTTTTCTTTTTTGATAGATCGGAAGTGAAAAATGATATAGAGCTAAGCTCGAGCAAAGAGAAAAATAAGACGGGACCTCAGAAAAACGATTTATCCCACTGATCAATTTTACAAATTCTAAGTGTTAATAATTTTTAGAGCTATTTATTGATCGATCGATTTATCGATTTATCGATTTACCGATTAGTGAAAAATTTTTGATCGAATTGAATAAGTGATATGTGGAAAAGGGTATTCGATTTGATGGAGAGTGAAAAAAATATGATTGTGTTGTGTTTACTTCGTTTCAATGGACCGGTTTATGATGACTGTTCGTTAAGTATTTTCTCTTTTTTTTCTTTTTTTTTCTTTTTCTCTTTTTTTTCTTTTTTCACATTCTAGATTGCACTTGAAACGTTGTGTGTTTTCATCTGTCTATTGCATTTCATCTCAACGGCCCACTTCCCCCTCCCCACCTTCATATCGACGTATTTTCCGTACCTATTTTATCGTTTATTTTACCTGTTGTTAATGCATTCACGCATCTGTTGTGTTTATATTGGTGACGCGTCAAATGTGGCAAACGATAAACGTGCCGACTGGCGAATTCATATTTCTATCTAGGCTGTCTACTATGTTTTTGAAATTATTTCTATCTAGGCTGTCTACTATGTTTTTGAAATTATTTCTATCTAGGCTGTCTACTATGTTTATGAAATTTTAAAGATAATTCAATCGGCTAAGTAATGTATAGCCATATTTAATATCCGCTTAGATATCGTGGATTAATTCGCCGATCGACGTTTTTTGTCTATTGATGATTTTATTTTCATTTATTTATTATTTTTATCTGCATTTAGCACTAAGAATGCAAAATGAATGTGGATAAAAAGATAGAAATTTTCTTTTTCGAAATAAATCCAAATATTTAAACATTCTAAGATTCGAATATTTACTCGTAGACTTGATGAATTTTCTATTGCTCATTCTCATCAAAACTAAGGCAAGCATGAATGATCGAGCAATAAGATAGGAGAAAGTATCCTCTTTAACTTCATCTCTTATCGATAGTAAGAGTGGTGCATTAATTCTTGCATAATATTCATCGAAAATTACGAAATGAAACCAATGAAATTACTATTTAAATTACTTATTTTTTTTGCTTATTTTATATGCAAATGAGAAACGCATATCAACCAGTGCAACAATCCACTCAATATGCTGTGCATATTTGTATATATACTTGCAAGATAGAGACATTTTCTGAGTGTGCAATAATCATCGTAGTGGGAAACACAACAACGATAGGGATTGCAAGATTTCATATTTGATTAGAATAGGTGCTAACGAATGCTTTCTGTTGTCTGAATGTATTGATTTACGATGGATGTTGGTTTTTTTTTTTGTAAAAGTTGGTTATGGAATGCATCGAGATACGTCAAGCATTACTAATAGTTAGAGATGTTATCTATTAGATTGCTTTATCTTTATTAAGGTTTTATTAAGGGCTCTGGTTGTATTCATTTTCGAATTTTATATTTATCGTTGTCCTTCTAACCTTGATTTGTCCCCGAAGAATTCGCAAGTTCCATCACCTTCGAGGCTCGACCAGATGCTGTGTAATCTGGCAAAAAGACGAGAGGTCAAGGTTTTTTATTAAGCCTCAATAAAATCAACAATAGGAAGGCGGAGGGGATAACACGACGACGGGGAGGGGAAAGGAGGACGTCGCTCCGACGGCATCCTGGCACGAATAGTGCCACCTCCTGACTAAAGAACACTATGAACTCCTCATGTCCTAGATACTTCGTGGCAGGACTACACACCGCCACGATCAAGAATCGACCCTCGCAACGGCGATACTTCATGTGAAAAGCTAGAAGCACGATGATCTCTTGTAGTCAAACATGAATCATCTTATAGGCACTGATCTTTGCTTCAAGGCATTTCTAGAGGGTTTGCCCTATCCCATGATCACCACTTCTTTCGTCTGTCCGAAAGCAATTGATTTACCATTTATTGATCGCTCCTTATAGATGCTCTTGCGACAATTTCACGTTATTGTAAGTATCGTGCTGTGTTCATGTCGTGCTGCATTCTCGGTTCTTTGAATTTCTATATTTTTATAGTGCTGTTGTTTTTTTTTTTTGAGACTCTATAGCCAAAGTGCTTAGTAGGCCAAGCTTGGCCACACCTCTATTGACCTTTTGTCCTTTAGCCTGAAATTATCCATGTGAATGCCCTGAAATTATTTAAGCAAATTTCAACTGCACTTGAACAAACCGCCGTTAGTGCGCATTCGCCGTTGTCCACTTGCAATTACCCACCCCTTCCCCATGCCCGAACGGAGAAAACCAATTTAGCACCTTTCCAAGTCCGAACAAGAAATTATTTACTTGCCCATGTTTTCAATCTCCCAGGGAAGGGGGGTCTTGGTTTGGCAAGAGCAGTTTGATGCAATGCGAAGTGCAATTGTGAAATGATCTTATTAAGAGAACGGGGGTTTAGGGAGATAGGAATAGGCATATACCCGCATTCAGAGGGAGGCAAGCCACCGTTTAATTTCCAGTCGATGTTCCCCCTTGATTTGGGAAATCAATTACTTTTTCTTCTGTTTTGCTTCACCAATTTTTTCGTTTTTTTTTTTGCATAAATAAACATAATTTTATTGCCAATCATAGGCAATGAAAGAATAACGAGGAGTAAGCGAAATTAATTGCATATTACTTTGTTTACTAGTAGAATATCTTAGTAAGCGATGTCATAGATGAACAATTTATGCCTGAGAGGATGGAAAGGAAATGGTGGAATTCACGATGATTTTTGGATTCGAGCAGAAATCAAGAAAGAATTTAAAATGAAGTGACATACAAAAAAAGTTTTTTTTTTTTTTTGAAATCTTAGAGA
>QEWY01002504.1:937553-1061002 GCA_006503575.1 Baylisascaris schroederi | reverse complement strand
GGAACAAGAAAGAATCTTTGTTGAAAATTAAAGCCACTTTCCCTATATATGCACCTTTTTCAGAGACCACTATCACACATGAGACTTTCGCTAGAACGATCAAGGACGCCTCAACCATTTCCTTTTGCAACGTTAACAAGAGGGAGAAGCAATCCTTTCTTTAACACATAGTCTCTTTTCCCTAGCAACCGGAACAACGAAAGCTCCTCTAAAAGCATTGACATGGTAAATAAAAGGGAATATAATTAGATAAAATAAGCAAAAAAACTTTTAATAGAACTTCGTGTGCTAAACATTTATTTAAAGGTAATAGCCGCACCGTTTTGCATTCGTTGATGTTCTCGCATGCACACTTCGTCGGATCTTTGCATCCAACTGGCTTGCGATATCCAGATTTGCATTTGCATGCGAACGTTCCATTCAGATTACGACATATATCTGCATCACTTTCTGGACATACCGATGGCCGCGAAAGACATTCGTCTATGTCTAAAATTTCGAAATTTTTTTCATCTTTGGATCAATAGTGAAATACAGTTTGGAATGTCACTGATGCGAAAGACGTTCATCATACACCATTCCTTGAATTAGCTGCTATTCCTTCTCTCCCCCTCCCCCCATTGTCAAGGAAGTTAAGAACGAGCAAAACATTCTCACATCAATAACTTTTCAAGAACTCAAATTACTATGTGTTTTCATGTGAATATTCATGCGAACTGTCATAATCGGTCACATCTTAAGATTGAGAGTCTTAAATTATGAGTGCAAACTCCAGTTATTTTGAAACGAAAATAGGTGGAAGCCGTTTGATCCATCTGTTTACAACCTTAAAACAGCTGTAGTAGCATTTGAAGTGAGATTTTCTTTTGCAAAGAAGGATTCACCTCTATAAAAACTTTTCAACTTCATGGCAAAACTGGTAGAAACCATTCTTCCTAACTTTTGAGATGAACTTTTTGTTATAAAATAATTTTTTAATTAGCCTAGTAGAAACAAAGTAGTTAGATAGCACATTTATTTTATATTTGTTTATTCGATAATAATATCAGCGCTACTTTTGATACTTACCCTCGCAAACATTCGGTTGGATTTGAACGTAGCCCGGTGGACATATACACAAATAGCTACCAGGGGTGTTGACACATTTCATGCGGACGATACCACCCTTTTTGTCGCATTCGTTGTTTTCAGACGAGAGGCATTCGTTGATATCTTTAAACGAGTTTTCTTTGCAAATGCGAAAGTGAAATTCAACAGTACAAAGATTAATAATCTCGAATTCAATTGTCAGCAATGAGGCAATCAACGACTTAAAAAAAAAGATTCACTAGCTACTTCCGCAGCAGTTATAGATCCACAACGTCCTGTCGTCTGCCGGATAGGAACGGGTAGGATTTGAAAGCGCAGCCCAAATATGTCGTGTTCTACATATTTGTTCTACATATCGAAATATGTTGAAGGTTACCTGCATAATATCAGCCTTGCTGATTATAAGGAAAGTAATTAAATAAATCTGTTACTACCAATAGTTTTATTGCTATTGTTATTACGTTTAATAAAGTGTTTATTATTCTTGGAATGTATAATAATTATTCCTGATATCATAATCACTTATTGTTGATACCGTTATTTGAAGTATGAATTCTCCTTAAAGATTACGCAAGTATACCCTTATTGTTAATCTACAAAAGTATTTTCAAATTATTCAAAACGTCAGAAACTATCCTAACATCGAATTCTACCAGAGGTTGAAGAAGGAAAAGAACAAGAATCGAGACAACAATTTCTGCTCATGAAATTCAGAATCTGATTGCGACGATAAATATACTCACTAAGTAGTAGTGGTTACTCCAGTAGGTCGATGAACGTTAAGATAAACTAACCGGCGCAACCATCTGGCGTAACTTCAAATCCAGGCTTGCAGGTGCAGTTGAACGTTCCCTCAAGATTCAGACAATCTTGTGTGTTCGGATTGCAATTATGAAGATGCTCTCCGGGATCACATTCGTCAATGTCTATAAACAATTCAATTGCAATCGGCCTGCTGTCATTTAGGAGGTTTTTTTAGTTCCCCATCGAATGCATTTGTTTTTGCTCTTTGTTTTTTTCGTTCCTATTTCTTTCAAAGATATGGCATTGGGGAATGTATTCGACACTCACATCTAATAGACAATTGTTTCTGACACCAAGCTGGTCATTGCTTACATGATGTGACGTCGCGCTGATTGAGCGGTCACGGTTGGTAATGACATACATCAGTAAAAACGTTAAAAAATACAATTTGCCTGAAGGCAATGTTCAGTGAGCCAATCAATATAGTAACAGTAATGAATGAGAAGACAGGAGCAGATATTTGACAAACGCAAAACTGTGACCAACAAATAACAGAAATAAAGGCCGCTCGCGAAATGCGATATGTCATTCAATAATTATTTCGATTAAAAGTGAAAGTCCAACGAACAGGAGTCTCTCGTTCTAAATGCGCTTACTTCAGCTACGCGGATTACTAAGCTAAATACACTTGTAAACTAGAACTAAAGAATTGAACTGATAATTAAGACAGAACAGAACTAAAATAGAGAGGATTGAAAGACAGTTTGAATTGTTCAAAAATTGATCATTCCTTAAAGCTATCAACAAAGCGATTCCCCAATAAAACAGTTCGCTTTCAAAATTTTCAATGCGCTATTCGAGATTCGATTATCATCCTCGTGTTAGATTTATCAATGCCCATTCAATAAATCGAGTTATTTACGCATCAATGATATTTCAACTTACCGAAACAGGTTTCACCGTCACCCATATAACCAGTTTTACAAACGCAGTCATAGCCTCCATCTGTGTTGATACACAGGGCATTCGGTGAACATGTCGCTTGTCCAGTGGTGCATTCGTCAATATCTGTAATCTAACTTTTTAACGAACAGTTTATTCTTTTCTAAAGCACCACGCTTCTTATAAAATCATCAAATAGAGAAATTCACCTAAAGTCATATCAATTTAAAATTTTTTATCATTAATTATCATGTCGCTTACCTCTGCACTTTTTATAGTCAGGTGCTTGTTTCTTATATCCATCAGCGCAAACACACTCATAAGAACCTGGATTATTTACACAGGTTGCATTCTTCGATGCACAATCATGCTCTCCAGATTCGCATTCGTTCACATCAATACACACTGGATTGATTAGAGTGCTAAAATATACTTCAAATTACATGCTGAAATACACTCGTAGAACAATTCGTTATGGACTTCAACCAAAACGATGCCATAGCCCCATCTAAAAATTGTTGCTTTTATTATTGCCTAAATTGAGAGCTGACTGGGAAAAAAATGTGAGCAAATATTTGCACTCGTATAGATGAGTTTCCCATAATGCATACAGAGGCGGTCAATTATGATGACCTTTACTTACTAGTTTCACAACGAAGGGAGCGCTGTTAAGCGAGAAATTCTATGGTTGCATGGCCTTGTTGGTTTTTTATCGTTAATAAGTTTGTTTCTTCTCAAATCGACGCTATCGAACGCTTAGCGCATAAATATCGAAGAAACAGTCAGATGTTCCAATAAGTTTGTTGTATTTTTTTGCAAGGGGCTTCATAGACCGGTCTCATTTACCTGTGAATGTGTCTGCAGTAGTTTGGGCTCAGAAACTACAAATGCTAAGGTAACGAAATTTGAAACATATAAACTAAAAACGATAGCAATCCTTTACAATTTATCACCTTCAAGAGCAATGAAAATAAATTCGCTACTCTTATTTGGCTTTAGAATTGATGCCGAATGGTTGTGAAATGGACCTTAGTAGTTTTGTACAAGGGATTGGCCGCCTCGACGTAAGAAGTTTTGCCCATGGGACATCTACCTTGATATTTAATGAAGTGATAACACTGTTGCAAAAGATAATTTTCGGTGCATTTTAATTAGGTTCACTTCATACGTCGTACTTTTGCACCTGTCACTTGAACGAATCTTCCTACTATGCCAAACTGTAGTTCTATCTCGTGCCAATTCCCGCCCACCATCGAGAAATCACTCGCCCTCCCCCACTTTTCCGGTTTAAAGCGAATTCACGTCCAACGCGAACATTAAATTAGAAGAGTAAACAGGGAACCTGCCGATCCTGGCCGTGTAACCGATGATACAATCACATTTGTAACTTCCGCGTAGGTTAGTACATTTCGAGTTAACCGGACACACAGCTGCACCTACCTTCAGCTCACATTCATTGATGTCTGAAGAGTTCATTCATTTAAAACGTTCAAAAATTCACCTGATTCAAGTTTAATGCAACAATTTTATAGCTCTTCATCCACATTATATGTGGTTTTCGACATTTAGGACTACTGGACATTACAAAATGCATGGAGGGAGTGGGGATCGCAGTGCTTGGCAACTACACTTTTAGAAGGTGCTTCCATTGAAGGCCTTCAACTTAGCACTCCCGCATTCGTTTTCAAGCTTCAATCCTAGGAGATTTGTAACACCAGTGGGATCCATCCAACATAATGCGCATTGGATGGGATTTATCTTATCAAACCTGTCAACTAGCTAATACGGAACCACGAAACAACTAAATAGAGACGATTTTTGCGCAACCCTTTGCTACTAAAAGATGTACTGTAACAACAAAGCAAACAGAGTTCGTTTCCTCGAAACATCACTAATCAAAAATGAGTGGGATTTTAGCAGTGCTGAAATTTCTATGCTACGAAAATGGTTAGTAGAAAACATGACGGAAGCTGACCTTGTAACTCTTAATTTCAAACCTGACTCGCTGCAGCGTGATCTCAGGGATTGGATGCCACAAATAAATGCCTACTATTATACCAACCATTTTATGTGACAGTCGTGGGCTATGATGGATTCATGCCAACGGTGATAAGTGATGTATTTAGTTGGTGCCCCTCAAGATGAAATGAAGGAAGAGGAAGAAATGTGGATGGCATATCACGAAGATGCCGGACGCTATTTCTCAATGACTAGAACTTTAAGAACTGCAGTAATTTCCAGACGTTTTTACTGGCCTATCAAATGAGTTATCCCGGGCAGCAAACTATCTCTTCCCCATCACAGCCACATTTGTCTGCAAACTTGTTCTTCCATCTGCATCCAAATTTTCTTTAAGTCGGTCCTCCTCCCACACACAGTCAATCCTGACGGCTTCTCTAGGTGAAAATCATCGTGCACTAACTACTTTAATCCCAATCGGTAGTAATTATAGCCTTCAAACAATAAACCATACTTACTACTATTGAGAATATATCATATATACTTCTACCAAACGTCCCATCATAGAAATCGATTATATCATATAAAATAGTGAATACCAATGCATTCGCCAGACACGAATTCGAATCCTTCCCCACAGTGACAGACGTGCATGCCAGGTGCAGTGTATATGCATTTCAATGGTTCGATACAAGGTTGCGATTCAATGCATGGATTGATCTCTGAAAAAATACCGTTCGTCAAAATAATCGAGATTTGCCAGACAAGCTGATTTTCATCCTGCTCACCTGAACACCCCCATAAGTCATCATAACTAAGCACGCATAGACACTTTGCATATGTAATTTTGTCAAGGCGGATAAAAGATATGAATTTCATATGTCAAATAGGCGAATTTAAAGTTCGAGGATATTTCCAACTATACGCTTCATTCGCATTCGAAAAGCCTCGCAGATGTTGTGAATAAATTGACTCATTTTAAAAGAAACATCACTTCATTCAGTTTTGCTTACTGATAGCATCTACTAAGACGGTGATTGAGACTACTCAGTGAGAACGCTGACATAGTACAACTCTCTCAAAGAGATTCCATCGGGAACTACAACTTTTTAAAAAATAGGTTGGCTGATGCAATTTACGTGCGACGACTACACAATGCACTGAAAGCAACCTCGGCAAGGTGGTCGATTTCTTAACGAATCGATGGTTAACGGAAAGTCGCTCGTCTCTTGCCATCTGTATCCGTTGCGACAAGCGCATTGGTTATTCACACAGCCGGCGAATTTTGGACATGGGAAACTTGCATCGCAGTAATTCGGATCTGTAAAATTTCTCATGAGGATTCTTCTATTATAGGTAGCCAATGGGTATTTTATACACCGATAGGCAGGTTGAAAAATGGTCTTTTTCTCGACATCTGCCCTCGAAAACGAGGCAAAATGGCGCAACTGGTTTGGTAAACAAAAAAACCAAACCTCTTCTTATGAAGCATCATTTGGATGTATAAAGGAGGATAGACTATGGGAGATAGATTTAAAAGCAACAGTCAGTTGATAAAATCATGCTCATCATGTGACAATCTTGAAAACAAAATGAGCGATGAATCGCCCAGACGAGTCTGCCAAAGATGACCCCTAGCTTTTTGCCTTCCCCTCCCCCTCTCTCGCCAGCTCCTTTCCTCGATAACTGCAGGGGTGAGTGGGAAGCACTGGAGGAATGAAAAGAGCATTCGACTTGCGATGCGAGCTTCGTATCCTCACAATGGTTCCATTCGATTCACAAATAAAGCCATAGTGACTAGGTATACATCTTCTTCACGTCTTTTCCGCTTCCGTATCTTTGAATGTCCCAAACCAATCTAGGCTCCTTCGTCCGGTGCGCTAATTAACGATTTAAAGCCATAGTAACTTTGGAAGTAGGAAGAATGCAAATGCAGAAGAAAATCCACCGATTCAGAATAAACTAGGGTAGCTCGGATACGAAAGTAGACTGACCCGCCCATAAGTGCAAATATCTAAGGAGTTCATTCAACCAAGATCAGTCTGTTGTCGATGATGGAATTATTTATTTCCATATACGAGTGTGACCACCACTTACAATCTACATCATACTTCAAGGCCATCAATACCGGTGAAATATACTTGAAAATTATAATTTAATAGAATCCTGATATTTGCAATAAGAAATTAGTGAAAGAAACGTTAGCGGCTTTTGGTTTGGGACATGGCAAAGAGAGCACCAATAAAAAGAACTACTTACTAACGCATTTCGTACTGCCAATAGCGATCGCAGTTGATGGGCAATTGCATCTGAAGTAAGGCTCGGAATCGATGCTTTCACAAAGACCTGGCAAGCATATCGTCGGTTGCATGTTGCATACGTTTTCACCTAAATATTTCCGCATTAAAGTGAATGACAGTTGTTTTTTTTTTTGAAATTTCAAGTTCTCGGATTTCTTTCATCATTTATGGTACTCGAAAATTGAATTTTTCGACAACATTTACAATCTCCATGAAGTTGCTTCGCCTGCATCGGTAGCAGACGTTTGTTGACAATTCTGCCCCTCCTTCCTCTCATCTCTCCCTTTCCTAGATCTCTTTGCGTTCAACGTTTCACTTACGTAGAACTCTACTGTAGAGTATAACTCAGCAATTTATTCACAATCTTGCAGCAAAATATTATTCCAACTCATAGATAAAATTATTGCAATTCGGCATTTTCTCATAATTTCTCACCACTCTGAATTTGTCTCAATGTATGGGAGTAAGCAAACAAAGGAATTTAAAAAACCAATAAAACTAGATTACGTTCACAAACAGGTCGTAGTGGATGTGTGCCTGATTTCGCCTTGAAGCCACTTTCACAAACACATCGATAAGAGGCGAAGGTATTAATACAAATACTGTTCTTCAAACATTTGTTGCTGCCATCGGCACATTCATCGCGATCTATAAAAACTTATATTACTGGGGAATTTTTCGAATTATATTCTATATAGCTGTCTTTAATATCAACAAATATAATGAAAATATTTCGTTTCATTACCAAAGAAATCGAAAAAAAAAGTAACGAAAAGTGAAGAAAAAAAACTAAAATAAATTGTTTTTGGGGTTATTCTCGACACATTTTCGCAAAGAAAACGAAAAATATTAAACGTTCACTTCCCGCATATATGATCATAGACTCATTAAGTGATCTGAACTTTCTTGACAGATCTCACAATTAGACAAGCACATTTGCATGTATATAGATATGTACATAGGGATAAACACGAGTCCGCCATCGCAAATGTAAATTTGCAATACTGCAAAAATTGAAATGCAAAATGCAAAACATGTAATTCGATTTGCAAGCTGCTGTTCTATCTATAGCTTTTGGTCTCACTGATTTCTATAGCAAATATCAAATATGCTGAGATGACCTATAGATATTAATGTTGTAGAGATGTTTGCGCTATTCGAAACAGCATTCAAACGAAAAAATCGAACGTGAGTCTTATTTATGTGAGTAAGATTAATCCATCAAGAACTAAAATTTCAAAAATTGCAAAACTCCATCGAGAAAATTCATGATTTGATGGAGCAAAATATATTGATTCTGAAAAATGCAGTGTCGAGAATCTTGAAAACCAGGCATCACGGCTTCTTCTCAGATCCTAGAACCACCTGTCTGACTCACACCTCATTCATTTCAAATTTCCACTTTGACTTTTGCGGAAAAATCCATATTATTCGCCAGAAAATTTCCAAGATCGCCGGTCAAGGACCCGAGATCTTCCGGGATCGACTTTTCTTAGTCTGTGGCATTATCTTGCTCTACAACGAACACCTACTGACCACCCACCACTCACCTATGATTCCCTCTCCTCTAATTTCCTGACCACCAAAAGGAAAAAATCGAATGAGCTGTTACCCATGAAAACAGATAAGCAGTAAGATAAATTAGAATTCAATATATATGAAAAACCGTGATAATGACGCTAACGAGCAGTACGCAAGATAGAAGCTGGATGGTGAGCACATAACTAATAACCTCAGTAAATTGCATGAATTTCACTATTTTTATGGGGTAATTTTTTACTTCTAAGCAGTGAATTACAAAAGATCGAATGAGAGGAAAACTGACCAACGCAAACATTGTTGACTTTTGTAAGACCATATTTGCAATCACATCGATAACTACCAATTGTATTAACACATGTTTCGATTTGTTTATTGCAATTATCTTCGCCTTCTTTGCACTCATCCTTATCTGAATAGCGAAGCAATATTACTTTCTCATAGTGATGCACAACGATTTTATAAACGATACTAAAGATGGTTTATTTTGCAGATATGTTTTATGAGTAATCGTGGTGGAGTTAACTTCAATTAAAGAATAGTTTTACAAGCGAAACTGCCCACTGAATGAAGAAAATAAATTGGCAAAATGCAGCTCTCCAGTCAATTTATCGACATTAATTAATTATATATATAGCATTGGGTCCAAAATTGAAACAAAACGTGCTCCGCCTTAGCAACTATTTTTTCAACGTAACATATGAATTTGCAACATATTTCACGGTAAATATATGGTCAGTGAAATCATTCAATGGTGGGAAATATGTTTCTTATGAATCACTTTAGTTATAAGATTTTTGAAAAAAAGAAAAAATGGACATTAAAAAAATAGAAGGCAAACAATGAATGGATCAACATACCAAAGCATTTCTTCATGTCAGTTCCTTTGACGAAACCTTTTTTGCAATCACACAAATAACTGCCGAAAGTATCGGTACATGTGCCATGCAGAGCATCACATGCCGGTTCACCTTTGCCATTGATCCCTTCTCTACACTCGTTTATATCTGTAGATAGAATAATATTTCACTTTTTGAGTGATGATAACAACTTATTTCAATTTGAAACAGTGATACCGTTAAGAAAGGTCAACATCTTATCGAGGTTTCAATAGTGCACAATTATGAGGTCACCAGAATTGAAATTGCTATGTTTTGTAGTTAAAGAGGATTCAGCAGACTCATACATAAAATTTCACCATAAATTAATACAATATCATTATTCAAATTTTCGATGCTATTTATGTTCAACAATCACATTAGAAATGCCTATTTATGTTAGTCAGTGATAAACGGAGATTATGCTCAAATTCTAGAAAATAGTTGATACGAAAATCACTTCACTGAAAAGGATTTTTTCCTCGAAGCAAACTAGATTCAGCGTGAACATGAAGCCATTAATTATTTCGAATAGAAATTGACCAAATTTTGCAGAAAATATTTTATGTTGAATACCTGAATAAAAAACATTTACGCATATTTTTTGAAAATTCAGCTCAGAAATGGGAAAGGTCTCAACAGCAGAGAAAAACAGATAATGGCTCTCGAATATGAGATACTCAGTGCTGCTCTTTGCACCTTGCAAAACAAAGAAAGTGTTTAGGTGTAAAAACCTCTTCGAAATTGTGTTAATTTGATGAAAAACTTTATAAAGAAAACCCTCGTAGACATCAATGATAGCTGGGAAAAGAAAAATATATTTCAATGCTCTATCAAAATGTCTCTTATAAACGATAGCACTAAGATTTATAAACAAATAAAAACATACTATCACAAATGAAAGTTCCATTGACAGTGACGTTTCGGAATCCTGGTAGACATCTGAATACAAATTAATGATGCATGAAATTTTTTTCAAGTAAGAAAGTCAGTCTGTTAAAAAATGAATTATTACTTAAATCTTCGTACGTCATTATAGCATTAGCAATAGATGATGTCTAATTAGCTCAACCTATTCATTACCATAAGCCGATGTATTAACCAATGAGAATACCATCACATTTGATATGTTTACGTTTTTTAAGAGATCTCGTCAACAATGTTATTATTTGTTTTGCATAACCATGTATATTTGTTTTCAAACTATATTAAATTTTATGAGAAGTTTTGAAAGAAAAAAGTTTCAATTGCTTGAAATGTTGAGAAGATAGTTGAAATCGACAAAAAACATAGCATTCACTATCAGAATAAAGCTAAATATGACACAATTGCTATACTTCAAAAGAAATTACAAACGTACTCGCAACTATATCCAGGTACACGATCAAGACATCTGCTCATCAATGGGCATCGCGCACTTCCGTCATCACATTCGTCTATGTTCACACATATATCCATGCCTAGATTCAGATCTTTTATTAAAACCACGACATATCATAACGGTTAAATAAAGCAGAAAATCTGATGTCAAAAGGGAAGCAGATAAGCATCTTAGAGAGTTTCGCATTTTTTGAATATTTCTGAAGTACGATTCAAATGCATTATTCCATTTTTACTGCATGTTTTTGACAGCATACTGTTTGAGGTACCTCGATCATACATATTTTTTATATTTATATAATTTTTTGCAGCATATTGATGGGCTTTGAGCTCTATTGGGCTCCTTTGGGCTTCGGGCTGATGGACTCCTTACAGCATAACAATTATACACTATATAATTTAATTTTACAGTATGCTGATGTACTCCATTAATTGCATATGAATGGAGCCCACCAGGGCAGACAATTCGTTCCAGAATCATCGTAGTCGTGCGGGTCGCGAATAACCTCTATACTAAACCATACAAGAATTATGTTCCTAGTGAAAGGCTGCTGTGTGGTCATCAAGAAATTTTGAACTTTGAATGGTTTTTTGAAGCGTTAGGGAACGGGATCCGAAAGATCGGAAACAGTTCTAACGATCGAGAACTGGGCAAATGAACCAATTTTTGATTAAAAGTTTATTTATTTATAACACAGCAGTAAGTAAAAAAAATCCTATTTTGGAATTACTGCCGATAAGCTCTCCAAATAAACGAAAAAAAAACTGGGAAAGCAGTTATAGAAAATAAGTCATAATTAAAAACAACCAAACTCAGTTCACTAATCAAATAGAATCATGAATAAAAATCCTTAGATTTTTCTGAAATCTACAGGATAAGTGCTTTCACTTTGAAAAAATTCACTTTGCTATGAAGTTGACCAATACATGCATCAATGTTAGTCTGGAATAAATAAAGAGGTAACAGTCGAAGTTCCTCTTTTCGGTGAACGCCCTCCACCTCTTCGTTAATTTTGACAGACCTTGCAATATTTCATTTCTTATTAGTTCAAATCCAAGAAATATTACTCTCTAAGGTCTACAATTTCCCGGAACCTCGGGAATCTAGAAAAAAAAGAAGAATCCTGGCATTAAGCGTATAGAGGCTTATTTGCAAGTTGCACTTCCCGGCTTCACCTCAATTTTATCCATCAAGCAACAGAAATGAATTTGCGCCATATTTTAAAAATAATGAAACCTCTTGAAACAGTATACCGCAAAATCTGATGAGTTCATATCCGGCCACCGATCGATGATCGGAAACTCATCGATGAAAGCAGTTCGACGAGTGGGATTTTACAGGATTCCGTCAGAACGGTACATTAAATTTTACTCAACATCAATAGTTCTACTAAAAATTCCTATCTCGAAGCATGTGCAGCGGCTTCACAATGTCTGGAAGATTACCTTGTGGTTTCCGGAAGCCAGCTTCGCAGCCGCATTGATAACTTCCAATAGTGTTGACGCATTTTTGATGTGGTAAAGGACATGCGTTGTTCACTTCTATGCATTCGTCAATATCTGCAAGATGTGCTAACTTCAGACGCAATAACCTTTTTTATCTTTTCTTTCCGTTTTCATCTGAATTTATAAATCTGAAGTTGAAGGCTTTTTTTTGAAACAATTTTATAGCTGTTTTTTCATGTATTGCACTGTCAACCATATTGTTGGTGTTTCACTTGATATTTCGCCACGATCAAACATATACCAGCACCACATTGCTTTTATATTCTACGCACAGTTGAGGTAGAATTAAATTACTGAGTAGTTGTAAGAGAAGTGAAGAAATTTTGCAATTAAAATAGATAATTCTGAGTTCACATATGTTATCTCGTAAATCCGGTTTGAAGATACTGTTTCTTTCACGACCTCATGCCTAAGTGAAAGCTACTGCCCTAATATCTTGGAGATCTCGAATACTAGTTAAGGCACAACAATGTTTTTGAAGTTTCCTATAGAAGATGGACTCGTGAAAAACGTACTCTGCAAAACTTGCTAGATGGGTAGCTTCAAATATTTTTATTAAGTACCCTTAGCACAGCTAGGCATTCACACCAACAGTGCTCCTGTATCTAGCTCATACACTTACGAAAAGTGTTTGGTGTAAAAGCCTCGTTAAACCAGCGATATACAAACTCTCACCTGTACAGGTTCCTTTCACTCCCGATCCCTTATAGCCAGCTTTGCAAACACATTGATAACGCATTCGATGGAGAGCCGGTTCACGATCCAAGCATCGCGCATTCGGATCACAATCGTTTTCGGTAACACTTCGGCATTCATTAATATCTGTAAATCACTAATAACTGCTTAATCAGCCAAAAACCAAACATGTTTTGTTACAAACCCATCACATAGACATTAATAGGTCATTTTCGAATGAGATACCATCTCCTCAATTACTGCCTTTTTATGATCACTCCATTCACCGAAAAAAAGAGCTAAGAAAGAAACTGCTCACTAGTGCATCGTCCTGCAGCATTCATTTGATATCCCTCTCTACAGATACACTCGTAGAACGGTCCTTCGACCTTCCTGCAGATACTCGTCCGATTTCCACAAATTGTACAGTTGTTGACCGGTGCTGAGTTCGCATCTAAACAATATAGATCACTGCCTTCACTAGATGTAGTTCAAAAATGGATGTTAGACAAATTCCATACGGCCAAACAATAAACTTCGGCCCAAAAACCAATGTCACTGAATATGTAGAAGCGATGATATTCAACACTTTCGGCAACTCTTACGTAGCTGATTGACAATTATATACTTTGGTAAATTTTACGTATAAAAATGGTTCATCATTTTCAATTGTATCTTTTCAGCTGATCTAAAAGAAATCGATGCTTGATAAGCTAACCGAAACATGGTGCAGACATATTGTTACGACTTGCAATTGGACGGACAAAACCCTTTTTGCATACACATTGTGCAACACCGTTGTTGTTTACGCATTGTGTACCAGCCACCATTGCGCATGGATTGTTCCTTAGGCAAGGATCGATCGCTGCAAATGTACCCTATAAGTTAGAGCAAAAAAATATACAAAAGTACCACAGTCGCTCATTTAAATTTCCTGTGGTTCTATGATTCTCTCTTCCCCTTGGATGCGTCCTTTTCATAAAATTGCTGAAACTGTAAGGCCCTATCTACGATGGACACATATATCGACCGTACCCGAATTCTATCGCGGTCATTTCGCATTCTGTCGTAAAGGACATTTTGTTTTTATCTAGCTATACCTGATTTGCTTACTGCTCATATACAGGCCCTTCCTTTTTCATTCTTTCCCAGTTACACTCCACTTTTTAAAGTCGTAAGTAATGGATTGCAACCCGCTTCTTTTCCACAGTCTTCCGCCGGAGACAATTCCCTTTTGAAAACTTTCCTATGCAATCAAATCGACGGCCTATGAACTGCTACATACGATACTATGTTTTCAGCACCTGAATTACTTTAAAATTACCAGTAAAAAGAATTTTAGCTGTTAGACGATTGATTTAGTTCCACTTAGAGGCCGAGAAGCCTAATTTTGAATCAACAAAGTCCGCTGAAGATAGGCTCTCTTATGAGTCAGGAAACAAACTTATGAGTTGAAAAAATGGTAGCTTTTTTTCGAAACGAATAGATTATTTCAATAACGATTGCGTCTTAGAGAACCTTAAGCGTCAAACAATTAATTAAAAACATTAGAAAAAATGAAGTGCTGCACCATATGAATACCATCTGCCAATATTAGGAAGTTTTGACCTGTTTACTAAGTTGTAAGCGAACGGTTCTATCATGAAATGTTTTTGAAGTTCACAATTCGTGAGCGAATGATGAGGAGTAGCATAGACCACTTACGGCGACATATTTTGCCATCGCCTTCGAATCCTTCATTGCATTTACACTTATAGCTGCCAGGCAATTCCACACAAGTCGCATGACCGGGCGTTTTATCGCAATCGTTCAATTGTGGATTGATGCATTCACTAATATCCTCACATCTGTTATAATCGCCGGAAATTGGTTGGAAGCCATCCAAACATTTACATTTATAGCTGAAATTTCTTTCGTATAAGCTTTTTTGAAGTACTTTTATAAAGGACACAATTGCTGATGGCAATTTATGAATACAAACAACTGCTCAAATTAGTAAGTAACAGATCTTGTTCTCCGCATTTAGATTTTTGATTATTTTGAAATCCCTGAATATGAGTTACCACTTTTATCGTCCCTAGTCGAACAGATTTTGAAATCCTACTCGTAGATCTGACTGAGTTACCTGTTCTCATATTAAGTGGGAACAATTTTAGGCAGTTACAAAGTTGTGATAGTCGAAGTGTTAAAATTAGAAGCAATAAATCAAACTGATTAGTAAAATGTTTTGCTTTGCATGAAGATTTGTGCCAAACGATCCCAACTGCAAGTATTTCTTATGGATATTTCGTTGAATATTCCAATCGTTAAATAAATAAATAAAAACACTTACGCATCATTCCTCTCGTTGAGTACACAAACTGTTGTTGCGTTATCACATGATTTGCACCAATATTTCTCATCGGCTAAATAATATTTAAATTAAATAATTCACCCCAAAATTTCTAAATTTTGTGAATTGTCAAAATAAAAAAAAAATTCGAAACGAAAAGGAAAAAATTTGATAATAATGTGTCACTTTTTTGTTTTTTTCTCTACAGTGTTAGAAAAATAATTCTCAGCTTTCATTAGCCGACTATTTAAATAGAATAGAATGGGAAAATAATCACGCGATGAAATTACTTATAAGAAATCGTGAAAGAATTTAGCCAATAATCTCAAATTCCAGATTTGCCATATAGATTCCTACAGAAATTGGCAATAACAATTAAAATCCTCTAATATAACACTTTGTTTGAAACGATGAAAACAGAAATGATAGAATTAGAGTACTTAATTTAATATTATTTCAGTATCCGCATATAAAGACGAGATATTTCCATGAAATACTTCATAAAAAAAGTGTAGATCTAATCATCAGAGGAAATGTGCCTTATGATATTCATAAAGCTTCCATTTTCATAAAGGTATTTTTTTAGTGAGGTGAAGTTTACTTACGTAAGCACATTTTGATGCCATCGCCAACAAAACCCTCTTGACATGAACATGAGAAGTTGCCTGGGAGATTTGTGCATATCGCTTTTTCATGACAAGGTTGACATGTTAAGCATTCATCGATATCAACACATGTTCTGCAAATATAACACCAAATTATCAATCGGCTGATAAGCGTTAAATATATACGAAGTGCTAATTTAATAGTATTTAATGAACACGTTGCATCACTATGCTGATGCAACGTGTTATGAGCTATGGCGATAGAAAATATTAGAAAAAAATTATGCGACTTGATGAAGAAGAACGGAAGAACGAGAAGTTCCAAACAAGTTGCTCAATTCAAAGAATTGTAATTAATAAATATTCGTGTAACGCTCGATTTTCAATATAATCTATTACTGGCAAAGAGGATTTGAAGAATATATCTCAATTTCCAACATAAAATGAAAAACATATTAAACGTTTTTTCGAATAGGTGCAGTTGGATAATTGCTGAAGCAACCAGCAACTGAACATTAAGTGCAGAAATATTTTAAATAATGAAGTAGTATTAACTATGATAGCCGCATCGTAGTAAACGTTCAAAATATTTCGCAGAATATTACCAATTCACCTGGAATTTATTTGCAACCAGCTGTCAATTAGTTGTAAGCTTAGTGCTATCAAAATGCTTTGAAATGAACAGGATATTTACCGCCTATCTCCAGCTTTTTTCATGTATCCAGGGAGGCATCTGCATACATACGAGCCAGGAGTATTTGTGCATTTGGTATTTGCTCCACAAGCATTTCGATCCAAACATTCATTCGTATCTAAAAAATATACCATAGAAGATTTGAGAGCTTGCTTTCAATATTCTTCTCCATCAAGAACATCATAGGCAAGGAAACTTTCAAATCTTATTATGTAAAGCAATTCCACATAATAATATGCTAAACACTAACTTTTTATTTTCCATTATCTTTCGAAAACATGAGAAGAGAGCGGGGGAATAAATCAGCAAAAAAGCAACTCCCTACGAAATGAACGCCTCTACAAAGCTCCTCAGTCAAAATCCAATTTTTTGCCCGCACCCGACTGGAAAATTAAAAAATCCTTGAAAATTTTGAAAACGCTTCTAAATGTTTATTGATTTACACTTGAAAAGGGGTAAATGCAACAGTAAAAAGATTTAAAGAGGCAGCATGAATAGAAGTGTTAAATATTGCTCGAGATTAGGAAGCACCTATATAAACACGAACATGGCAACGCTGTGGTCAGCATTAAAAAAAGCGCACTGAATATGTACTATTCTTCTGGAGTAAGTAAATAGAGTCACTTTCAGAAAAGTGTTCATAATTCTAAAAATTTACTCCGTTAGCTATCGTTTAGATCGATTTATGAGAGAGATAGTCGCTATATTACGAGAGCAATATGAGACTTTCTAAATATTAATGAATAGCACTGAAATAAACTAATATTTCGTTGTAAGAAATTAGCATATAACTCAACAATGACGTTTGAAAAGAAATTAGCATTCGAATGAGTACATGCCGCCAATCTGAAGCGTGTAAATTTGTTTCATATTTATGGAAATGTTGATCTTTATAAATGATGAAATCTTGGATGGCAATTTCGATGATTCTATTGTTATTGAGGCATTTCTTTCCAACGAAACAATCAACGATATAGACAAAGAGAATAATTTTTGGCGAAAGTGGTAGAGGTTTTATTCTCACTGGTTCATTTTGTATAGTATGATTCTTGCGGCTTACAGTATGGCAATGTAATTACTTGCGGCCTCGTTAACCAATGCTGGTTGCTCAGTTTGCAGCATTTGGCGGATTATCTAATCACAGTTCATTACTGTACGTTTCTGTTGTAATGGCTTCACCGAGGTTTTTGCGACTGCTCCCTTAAAAGCTTAATAGAAACGGACTACTAAACAGGCAACATGACCTTCTGCATCTGAAAATCTTACTTTTAATAGATGCCATGGCACTTTAAAAAATTGAAAACATATAGCGAGGATCTTTTTTTTGTTGTCGTAGGAAGTTCCATCTCCTATTACAGGTGGTAATTCTGTCAAGGAAAGTGCAATTGTGCTTATAAAATTTAATAATGGCGAAAAGCAAACCTTCTTTCGAGAAAAAATGGTTCCGTTCGAGCCAACTTCTATGTATCCAAATTTTATGCGTTGAATGTTCATCAATTCTGATGCGATCCAGTAGCTAATGTTTTGTTGTAATGGTATATTTTAAAAAGTGCCCCACATACTTGTGTACATTCGCCTTACAACTTCGTGAGGCAGTATTAGCAACAGGAAACTCACCTATGCATTTTCTCCATTTGTATCCGCCTTTAGGATCACCTCGCCATCCTTTTTTACACATGCACACATATTTGAGGTCGTTGTCATAAATGGGCTCTCGATTTTCACATTCCGCATTCGGCACATCGCAATCGTTCAACTGATCGTCCGCACATTCATCCACATCTTCAAGTTATTCCATAAGTGCAGTTGAATTCCTAAGTTACGAACAAAAACATGAAGCTTGAGGCTATTCCAAGGAAGCGTTAGTACGAACGATAGGAATATTCATGGACTTACACCGAATATTTGTAAGTAAAAGCTACACGGTACTCCACTTCCATCTAGCCAGTTTTCCCTCTCTGCCTCACTCTCCATTTCTGCTCACCTGAATTAGGAGTGAAGTTAGGCCATAAATTCTGAGAATTTAAAAAAGTTGATCAAAATGATGTGATAAGCTATAAAAAAAATATTCTGGAACACAGATATCGTTCCAGGCCCGCTAAATCTCATGCAAATTTTGATCGAAAATAATGGGTCGCACGAAAAAAAAGTAGGCCGCAAATTTCTCCAAAAAAAAGTGGGGAATTGAAAGGAGAAAGAGTTATGCGGTGATGCTTACCGCTACAAACGAATCCATCACCAATATAACCCAAACGAGGATCGCATTTAGTGCATGAATATCCATAGACGCTATCACCAGTAGCCGGCATGCACCTCGATGCTTTATGGCATCGGTGTTGGCATAGCGAACATGAATCGTATCCTCAAAAAAGGAAATATTCTTTATATATATCACCAATAAAAATAGTCGATAATTTCCAATGGAATTTTCAATTGAAAGATGTAATTTGTGAAATCAGTATTCTTTACTGTTGTAACAATCCCACACTAACTTCATTCACACATCAATATTTAAAAAATACACTTGAAATGAGAAAGAAGAGAATTATTGCCATACTAATGCGCAGTTATGGCTTTCCTTGATACTGGACAAAATTCCAGTGGATTTCAGATTTGCGTAGAAAATATTTTATTTATTGTAAAAAAAAACCATTAGGAAATTGCCTACGGCAAAGAAGCAACAGTCATTTTTACGTACGACATGTCTTATTTGATGAGAATACTGACTGTTCAAAGTAATCTAGCGATAAAGCGTCATCGAAATGATTCTCAAATGATTCACTGATAGCGATAGATTAAAATGTCGAATAATAGCCAAAAAGGGAATATAAGAAAGATGCATAATTCTTCTTATCGAAATCACTAATATCCATGATTATGAAAGTGTTATATTTGAGTGGTGAATATCTACGCAACAATCTATTATTGCATATTATAATAACTTCACTTATTATTGCATTCCGGATGAATAAATGATTAATAAAATAAGTGCACTAACGTTCACAAGAAGAAACGTTAGTTTTTGGATCGATATACAGTCTATGTCCTATTGGACAACCACAAAACGGTTTTCCTGATTTGCGGTCAATTTGACACTCTTTGCCCTTTCTGCGACATTCGGTCATAAGGCGTGAATGCTTCTTTCGTTCGCATGAAATTGCTGAAATCAATTTTTTTTATTGCTTCTTTTTTTCTCTATAGACTTAATTTGCATATCTATTCATAGTTAAAGGTGATTATTGCCTGAAAAGCACATTTTCTATGGAATGTTTCATTAGTGAGAGTGAAAGAAAAAATTACTGCACAAAAGTTCATTATTGAATTGCTCTGTTTTCATTTTTCGTTGTAACTGGGAAAACGCATCAGCTACACTAAGTATTCCCTTAAATTTTCCGACGATTTTATAAGGAATGGTAGTTCCTTAGTGGTAAATTTTTTGGGATTTGAGATATAAGTTACTGGAAAGGAGTGGTAATGGTATAAAGGGATAAGAGTTACTCGAATTTTCTAATTTTAAAAGAGTAATGTAAGTGGATTCTTAACGTACCACATTTGAAGCCATCACTTTCAAGTGAGTACGCATCGCATTGGCATCCCATACCAACATAACGTTCCACATTATTGCGTTCACCGATGAGCCGCTTCGCTCCTTCTGCGCATACTTCAGCTTCTGTCGCGTTCGCATACTTATTCCAGCATGCATCTTTACGCCAGTTTACCTGTATGTATACCGCATACAAACGGCTGTCACTAATAAATGTTGTATAAAGTCATTTAGCTTAGAGGGTGCACTGCATACAATGCTTGATGGTGAGTAACCGTAGAACAGCCAGTAATCAACAGCGTTCCCCACCAAGGTGTAGCTTTAACCTAGCACAATTTCAAAACAGACTTTTTAGTGCTTAATGTGAGCGACTGTAACTTTTTATAACCACTTTCAATTCCAGTATAAATCTACATGAAAGCAAAAATTTGAGTACACAACTTATATGTCACCTTATTACTTGGCGTCCTTGATGATATGGAATCATATGAGAGCAGTTTTGCATTTGTTTTATATGAACCTAAAAAAAAGAAGAAACTCATTATAAGTATATATCATTGAAATCAACTATAATATCAATCATCTTATAGATATTGCTGCTTTTAACGGTACACTTCACATGTACAATTATTTAGATTCTGAATACAAAATTAGTTTTTTCAACATATGCGGGAATGAGAGTATCATTGAGATGATGCTAAAAAATGTTCGCTGCGATAGCAGGCCGATGCCTTCAATCCGCCGCATCGAAGATATGTAGAAAGACGTCGATTGTTCGATTATATGGTTATGTTCTTGTAACTATGAAAATCTGAAAAGAAAAACAAACTGAAAGTTATATATTAATGAAGTTAGAAATGAGAAATGAGAAATTATAATGCTCAAAAAATTTTTAAAATTTAAAATTTTCTTAGGATCCACTAGCTGATTACCTACTGAAGAAAGTAGGCATGAGGAGTTGTTAGCTATTTCGTTCTCAAGAATTAGTGTTCTCACTGAAATAGTATGTTAATCGATTTAGTAGTGGCATATTAGTGCAATAAAAACGAGCAAAACCAAAGATCCCGGATATTATAGGATGCAATTATTTAAGTATATCTAAAAAGCTTCAGAAGGAAAGCTTCATAAATGGATCCAACTTCATTGCTACTCAAAAAAAGGCTGTAACGAAAATGAAACTTATTACTAGTCATAAATAAAACCAATATATCTCAAAATTGCATTTAAGAAAAAAATCTATAAAATCCGTAATAAGCTGAATATCTACAACTTCATTGTACTTCCGTTCTCTAAATTAATGAAAAAAAAAAACAAAAAAAACAGATAAAGTTATATTTGTTCATGCCGTCTTTGCAAAACATAAATATAGAATAATCTCAACCTTTTCAATGATTTTTGACCATTTTGTCATTGAGATTGCCGATTCGATTCTCTTCTTGAAATTATCGATTTATATAGTTCATATATAAAAGATAAAAAACATCGCCTATTGAGTAATATTGTCAAATAGGAAAACACTTTTCCCTGAAGAAAAAAAAACTTTCAATAATAATTTTGTTGTTATTCTCTACTCTAAGCCTCCTATACATTGTTCTGTGAATAAACATGACAAAAATTTTCATAGGTTTTTCGCCTCATAGATCTCGTTTACATCAATTGTTTCGAAAAACTTCCGGTAGAGGGGTATACTTGAATTTAATCGGCTAATAATTTTCACTTAAACTTATAGGAAAATGATTATCTATCAATGAAAAAACAACATAATAACACTTGTAAACAGGTAGCGCTATTGTTCTATCAGTGCTTATTCTCTACGATTTACATTAGTCTTTATCCTTATGATAGCCTATCCATATTCTAAAGAATGTTCTCAGCAAAACAAAGTTTTTCTAAATATATTCTATAGGTGTGAAGAGCTCATCGAAGTATCTTAAAAGAATTGTTGATAAAACTTAAGCTATCAGAAGAAAAATTCTCCTCGAATATTCTAAGCCTAAGCATCATCATCGCATTGAAAACGCTCTTCACGAAGAAAACATTAAGAAAAAATTCATGCTTCAATATGTATTTCGTCTTTATATGTTTTTTTGATGTGAACGAAAAGCAATTTAATGATATCGAAATATTCATTAAAATATTGCATATTTAATTCGATGAATGTCGTTTTAAACGTTTCAACTATTATAAAGGCAATCAAGGCAATTATATTTACATAATTCTATAACATCACTGCCACGTTTGAATATCAAGAAAAACGAAACACCACAAAGTTTGATGTGCTTTAATGCGAAAGCTATAAAAAAAATTTGCAATTTGCATGTTGGGATAGAAATTATACAATACGCCGCATTCTACTTCAATTATAACTTCCTTAGGTTTGTCTGTGTATGTATGTTGACCAATTAATTGCACCGAACTGGTTATATTGCCATCTGAATCGAACTTCCGCTGAGCACAAATTTGCTTACCCCTTCATTTGTCCCATTCGAAAATACCACATTGGTCGCTCATTTTATACACTCAACTATTTGCTCAAATGTCAACTCGACTTCTTATTAGCTACCATTATCTATGAGGACTCCCTTCTCATAAATTCTAGTAGAACGATGCACTATATGTGGGCGGGAGGGAGGGGAGGGAGAGGGGGAGGAAGGGGGTTCTATCTCTAACTTATTTGGGTGCTAAATTACCAGTCAGCAGCTGTGTCCTCCCCAATCGTCTTGCAAACTGAATTCTCGCATTACAATAGATTATCATCCTACTGTCATATGAAACTCTTATTGAAGAAGGCCTCCTATTATGGAGTAAAAATTTTTTTAAAGCATCGATCGCCTCACTGATATCGATAACCACCAATGATATATGATGCTTGTCAATGTTATCAGTGATGCAATATCTAGGAAGCCATTTGTGAAATCAGTCGCAAACATTTTCTTCGAAGACACCTTTCAAATGATCGAGAACAAGATAAAACGATTCAGTAAAGGGGTTCAACAGCCCATCACTATAAAGTGGACTAGACAACTATGACGTCATCCACCGCCACATATGGCCCACCCACTGCAATATGACCGATGGCTTCAGCGAATGAAGAGAAAGCTGGAAGTATCGCGATGACTACAGCACTAAATATTAACCTCGAAGCCAGCTTCCAGAATCCGCTTCGACGTCCAGCATCCACCATTTCGTCGAAACTAGCGATCCTCTCGGACATGTAAGACGCAGCGATTTGCATGACTATACGACAAACTCTTGCCGTAGCCATCCATTTATGAATCGACAGCAGAAAAGCGAATTTTCAACCATTTTATTCGAATAATGCTCTCCTGCAAAACTTCCATGACAACCAATATTTTCTCTTCTTTGATTTCTCGGAGCACTTTCACATATGCGGAGCATAAAAATATCTTCAGAATAAATGCGAACATATTAGTACACAAATAGAACAACAACCAATATTAAATAGTAGGCACAAATTGTGACCCGTGCATCACGGCAATGCACAACAATAAATACCCCTACCTATCTATTAGAAACTCGGTTAATTAGTCAAACCTATTAGCTACAATATGATGGTGTTTATATTTTTCTTAATGCAAATGCAGCAGCAGTTGCACATTCCCACATAAGTTGATCATTAACAAATCTCTTTAAACGGTAAGACGCACCCTCATTCCCCCTTTATATCTCCTGCAAAGATCTGATCCTGAGAGCTCAAATAATAACTGCTGGTTTGGAAATGCGTGATCGCGCTTCAGTAATACCGTCTGCAAGTCTTGTGGACATTGAGAGAGAAATTAAAAATCTCTTTAGTGAACGTAGTGTGCAAATGCACACAAGAAAAAAATGCATGAAATTCATAGAGGCTATCATAAGTTTTGCCTTTTAAAACAACAGAATATTTATATTGTCTCAAATTAGATAGTGTTGAAAAGTCTTTGCATATATCTCAAATATTGCCTAACCTTCATGAATAAAGTTACAGCTTTAAATTAATCAATAGCAAATAAGAAATCGAATAGGAAATAGAGAAATTTGGGAATCTATTTAATGTGAACAACAATAAATCCAATCACTGCGCGTTTAGTGGTGACATTTCCAAAGATCAACCTTCCAATACAATATCCCCTCAAGGCAACTTCTAAAATCGGCTTTTCCTGTTCGACAGGACGATTGTGAACATCAGAAGAGTTCAGTAGGTTCAACCCATTACAAACATAGCCCGTACTTATTCTACCTTAGTCATCGCCACAATATGGCTATAGATCCTAAAGCATTTATAAACGATGAAAGGAATGATAATACTCCATTTTGTCAAATTAAAATTCAAGAGGATCGACAAACACAGAAGTAAACAAATCAAGATTGCAAAAGGTTATCAATAAATTCGTCCAGGTGAGCATCTCCATGATCACCTTCGAATCGATCAACCTGCTCACCACCTTTGAATGCGATTACCGTCGGTACGGCACGTACCTCATAATCCATCGCTAGATCGGCGGCATAATCCACATTCACCTTAGCTAACGATACCTGCAAATCGATGGCGGTGATCACGATGTGACCTCGATCGCAGCAACTTAATGTAAATACATTCTTAGGAATGATGAGAGGAAAGCAGAGAATAGATGCCGTTATATTTTCCCACATTATAACCCGTGATGGAAAATTTAGATAATTCCCCGATAGAACTCGTTTTATTGAGACAGTAGTGACTTAAAAAATTCGATACTTACTCCAAATTGTCCATCAAAAAACGCAAACAAAGGTGAGCGAGCACTACTTCATCTACGACAATTCGGCCTATAAAATAGTACTGGAGGGCAAACTTGGCGCCGTTTGAGTTGACGGTGATAGACTTAACACTTCACATGCAAATATTTGATTCTGCCAAAAATATGCACACTGTATTTGACAACCTTCCATCGAGCGCTGCGAAACATCTGCTTTCCTCTTCCCATTTAACCCAAAAATAATTAGAGCTGCAACTAATTCTTCTAATTTATATGACATCGGCTCCAGCAAATGGAAAAGCTCCGAATATGCCTCAATCTGAACATCTAATCTGTCGCCGTTCGCCTGCTAGAGAACCGCTAAAAGTCATTTCATGACCACAACAGCGAATGAATATAAAAATATAGCATAAACTTGACTCTGGCGCTCTATGCATAATTATAAGCCCTCAGCTACAGTGACATAAAGGATCAATGACAAAAAATATTTGTGATAAAATATGCAAATATACAAACTTTTTGACAGAAAGACCAATCGGTCAGATGCAACTCAGAGGGAAAAAGGCAAGCAATGCTTCATCAATCCATTATTCGTAATTCAGCCTAAAAAAACTCACGCATGAAAGATTTCAAAAGCTGACAGCACAAATCCATTATCAGTTTACCGCATCGAAAATAACAAGGCAACTTTCTAAATAGTATCATCCGTCAAACATCTCAACGGAAGCGTAACAGCCGATACCTATATCACTTATTAGGCTAAAGGATCTAAACGGAACTGTATAGGTCAAACTAACAGATGGACATACGAAGAGAAATAATACTTACCAATCCCTGACGACCGGCTACTTTCGCTTCTATTCTTGGCGCAAGCATTTGGCATGGCCCACACCAATCAGCGTAGAAATCAACCAGCACCGGCACCGACGAATTGATAACCTTCAATTATTGAATATTTCACTATAACTTCTCAATCTGTGAAACTATACTAAAGATCCCATACTTGGAAATTAACAAAGTTGCCGGACTTTATGAACATTATTGGCATGGTTAGAGCAAAATAAGGTCACTTAGTTTTTTCGCTGAAATAAGTTGCGCAGTTCCGCTAATAGTTTCACAGTAAAGAAGCAAAGCAGCTGGGAAAAACGGAGGAAAGAAAAACTAGAATGAGACTGCGACCAAGTAGACATGATGGACGCATCCCAACGGACGGAGAAGAAACTCGTCTCAACAACGTCACACGACGATAATCAGCGAAAACACAAAGGCAAGACCGCAGCCTGTTTATAGCCTCGGCTACGGCCCTGAAAGCATGGGGAGGTCATATTCCATACGGAAGCGATACCACATCAAGATCAAATCACTGCGATCAC
Organism: Baylisascaris schroederi; assembly: GCA_006503575.1. Lineage (NCBI taxonomy): Eukaryota > Metazoa > Nematoda > Chromadorea > Rhabditida > Ascarididae > Baylisascaris > Baylisascaris schroederi. Next base: position 1,034,709 of record QEWY01002504.1, on the reverse strand, counting down.
AAAACTCATTTGATACAGATCATTCGTTAACAAAAGAAACAACTAGAATGAAACAGTAAAAAAACATTGCACATAAATAAGAGATCAATGAGAACAGAATAAACGGCTGCAGCACAACCGAAAAGAAATGCCAATAAGCAATTGGATCGGAGAAAGTTCCGGTTTATCAACAATACAAGCCAAATAACAACTCCCGCATGGGTGGGCAAAGGGGTAGGGAGGGAAAGGGCAGATACCATGCAGGGATGTTTTCATATCTGAATTCACACTTTAAAAAAACTCAGCAAATACAAACAATGAGTAGTTTATCAAGATTGAAAAACTTCATTTAATGGGATTTTCCAAAGAAAAAATATTAATCATTATTGCTCGCTAACCTTTTCAGCAAATTGTTCATCATTTTCGACTTTGAAAATATAACTCGGAGTTTCAGTGTTTTCGCTCGAACTGAACGTTCGCCTCGTAAGTAAGCCTTCCTGCAAACAATACACAGTACATCATTGATGGGATGGCTGGCCAATAAAGAGCCCAGCAGAGCGGCCAAAGTCCAAGCTTTCTTTCAGATCTCACCTCAATTTGCTGCTATGGGCCAATTGTGACGAGTATTAATTGAAAAGAGAACTCAAAGTGGGTTAAGAAGAACGAGGCCCAGGTCGAACATCATCCTACGACGGCCAACCCTCAGAAAATCCAAAAAAAACAAAAAAAATAAAAAATAAAGAGCTGGGTGGAAGCAGTCTCTGTTCTGCATAGCCATTTTCACCTGTGTAAATAGAATCCGTTCACAAATGCTGCCTACCGCGTTTATATAGAAGCTATATGTTTTTTTTACATGCTTTAAGATATTGACTGCTTGAAATTTAATTCTCTGCGAATAACAAAAACAAAACGAAATGTTAGGTCACCTGAACCTATCGAATTATTTTTCTAAACGACAAAACAAGTCTCCAATAGTGGAAGACAACTGCTAAGAAAATTCAGGTTCAGATTATGCTTAACATCAAACGTGAAGATATATACTTCGATCATCCTAGAGTAGGGGACTATTAAAAAGCTTAACCGTAATTAAGCTGGGTTTCTAGGATTGGCACCGAACTTGCCCAAACCGAAACCTTCACTAAGTCATTGAATAATCTCACCTTAGGCTAAATCCACCCTTTTTATGAAATTGAAAATTCATTTCCGTTGTTTCTGGACTGCACATCAGGTGACTCTCGCTAGTAAGCTCATAAATAAGCGATGTTTATTGAGCGCTGTAAAAACTCCAACAGAAGAAATAGTAAATTTGATTAGATTCCTCGAATAGCAAAGTCTATACAATTCAACATAAGTATCATTTAGAAAAGTAAAACAAGGAGCAAAAAAATGCTTTTTTTTGACTTCAAAAACTTCTATTAAGCCTTTCTCAAATTGTCACTACAATAAAAACAATCCCCTCCTTTGAGTGTTTCTTGATTATGAAAAATACTTAACAAAATATCGTAACACTTTAAATAAAAAACCTCAGTTTTCAATAATAAGAGTAAAGATAGCAATCTTATAAGAAAATAAATTAAAATATTACCTGGTAACGAGTAGATGATACGGTCTTCAACAAAGTAAAACGACTGACGGATGTAGACGTGAGGGTGCTATCAAGTCTGCAAGGTACTCTCAAGCATTCTGGAGAGGCAATAGGTAGTAGTAGACGTGATAGTAATACCCGAAGTTGAGCTTTTAGCATTATCACTTTCTCGGGTGGCCACTTCGCACCTGTAAATTCATTTAGTTATCGCATAATGCCTTTCATTATGATCTCTCACAAATTGCGCACAAAATGAAAAATAATAGAAGCAAAGAACCGCAGCATTTCCGTATTGCGATAGAAGCTGCGTCCACATGCTTTTCACATGATTTCATATATCCATACAAAAGAACCATCAGAAACAAAAAACACCGTAGTAGTAATAACATAGTTAAACAACGATCTTTATCGGCTTCAGTTCATTCGAAATTCAAATGCAGTCATTGTATCATTCTGTGGAAACCACAAGTTTCATAGCAGCAGACCATTACCATAATGTAATAATCAGTATTATGTGCACGTGCGTGGTCTAGATATCTCTTACCCAACTAGGCGAATGTCACCCAACTAGAGAATCACGGAAAATTTTTTATTCACTTGATAAGGATCGAATATCAAGAATTATGGCTAATTTTTTTTTTAGGAAGAGATGAGGGAAGGAAGAGACGGAATTTTCGAAAGGGTACTTTTGGCCCTAAGTTTTTTTAAATTAAAAACTCAAAGTGAACAGGAAGCAGATGTCTGTAAGCAGTTTCCACACCTGCATGATGTGGGCCATGTATTACCCACGTGAATGACAACGGCTACGAGTTCCCCTGTTTCATATACAGTCACGAATCCCCCACTGTTGCGACCAGTTCACAAAAACGGTAAAGCGCATCGGAAACGCCAAGTGTGAATGTGACAAAAGTTTCTTGAGAACTATTTAATAGTGTTGTCTCAAGCGTTCCGCGCTATACCCAAGGAAATTTTACACTTAGTAATAACATTGCTTTATTTTAAATAACCCAACAATTCTCTTCAAATTGCCCAAGCTAAACAACCATTCTCAAGTCTATCAGCTGACGAACTCCTTCTATTCTCAAAATCAACGCTTTTTTTGAGCTGTGGAGTACGAAATAATCAAGACAAAAGGTTGGACGTGAACCGCAAACTATTAAATTTAAGATCAAAACCTTTAAAAACTTAAACAGGGGAACTTTTATAGCATCTGAGGCATCCTTTGGTTTATACTTGATTAGCTCCTCTATTTCGAACAAATCTTAATCTCCGTTTTATCATTACCAGTATAAAGTATTGACCTTTATCGTCAAGAAACACACTCAACTCTTAAAATAATTGCCACGTAAATAAATTAGCTCACTTTCACGTTTCCATTTGAAGCCAACAAGAGTGATAGCAGTTAGGAATTTCATAGAAAGCGACCAATTCATCAAAAATAATAAAGTAGTTAATTAAAACAACCGTATAAATCAATCCACAAAACACATCAATGATGAGAGGAACCGAAAAACGTAGTTATAATTCAATTCAATAATTTTTCAATATGGGAGAGACCAATGGTATGCAAATATTTTAAAACGAATTAAGAAATTAAATAGTAAAAATGAATAATGCAAATCTCAATCTTTCATGACAAGCTAAATGCAAAAAGAAATGCAATTATATTGAGGGAAATTACATATGCAAATTATGAGACAACTAAAGTATAGACAATCTGAAATAATAAAACATCGAAAGAAATGTTGCATACACCACTATTAAATTTAAATAACCCATATTGCATAGCAATAAACAGTGCTCATTCCTTCGATAAATAGGTAATGTTTGCATCGTGCAACCAATATTACACGTTATAGAGCTGCATTAAGCGATAATGATTTGAATTTTTGATATATGTTTATTGCAGCACAATCCGGTTGGGTTGATCTCCTTAGTAAGTATTCCGGAACGACTGAGATTATGTGCTTTTCACAGTTACATAGTATATTGAGCGGGTGGGAAAGCACGCCAAGTGTCTAAGACGATATGCATTTTTGCGTTCGTTCATCTGAAAAACCATTTCCATCATTTTCCATTTAATAAAAATATTCGAAGTAATACCATCATATTTGAATAAACCACACCGCTGGCATAGATCTTCCAGAAAAAAAAGAAATCGTTTCTGCTTCACTCATGCAAATTTGGCAACCAATTACCCTCACAACATAGACCACTGCAATATTCATGTGCATGCGTTGTGTCTGTTTGCCTGTTTGGCACTTGCAATTCCACCAATATCACCGGTCAGTGTGTGAAACTCGGTGGATATTATAAAAGTCATAAGTTAATCGCGTATATCATGAACCTAGGTTGATCCAGAAAGGTCATGTAAAAGGTCATGTAAATTTAAAGATCGAAAAAAATTTGCTCCAGTTGCTTCCTTACTTCGCATCATTCCATACATAAAAAACGAACCTTTAGTCTAGGAATACTGCGAGTAGTGTGATTAATTAAGATCTGAAACCATTCGTTATTGCTGATCGGACGACAATTATTAGATGTTTTAATCGTTTTCAACTCATATACTCAATATTTGCTGATAACTTCTGAAACCGACTGATCAGATGGTCAGCCGATTTCAGGTTTTTTTTTTTGCCTGTTTCACAATTGAAGAACGAGACTAAAGTATAGATTCTGTGATAAGTTATATATGTGAATCATTTATTATGATAATACCAAAAATCGGTAACCAAAATCACGACAAAGTATAATATGCGAATGTGAAATAACTGCGCATGTGTTCGAGCGGTATGCATAAAACATATTTGTATTACAAAATTTTCTCGTTTCATATTATGGCGATATCATGTTTGCACGCACATAGAAACGTCTATCTCTCTCTCTACGCACAATTTCAGTTCTACAATAATAGAAGCTGAAGTTATGAAACGTGCTCAGGGCAAGCAACACTACAAAATAGACCTTATCCGTACCTTAGGTGGCGTTAAATCTTACCCCGATCCTGATTGAGACCCGATAACGAGGCCGAATTTAAATTGCACCCATTCCTCACTAGCCAGTTTCATTCTCATTGATCACCTTTATGAGCAGTTCGTACTTAAAATCGCCATAAAATCTGTTTATTCTTGAGTAGTTTGCGTGGTGCATGAACGATTTTTTGCGGGAAACATTTATGCAACACTAATTTGCACGGTATTTCTGCGTTGTTTCGATAAATTTGGGCGAAACTAAGTGTATCGGTCCGGTAGGCTGAAATAGGAAAACGCATGTGGCGCAAAAGGCCTGTACAATATCAGATACCTGAAAGGTATCTGATATTCCATGACGCCTAATCGTACCTTCTGTCAACTTACAACTCAATAATAGCTATTCTCTAATCAACAGCTTGCTTTGCACTTCCCCTCTTCAGAGGCTCATATTATTTGTTAATCATTTTCAAATGAACACTCAAAAATTTTATCATATAGGCGATGCGATCGCCTATATGGTGGAATGTTTTTCAAAGAGCAACAGATGTTGTTTCGTTTGTGCATGTAAAAATCTTAAGAATTTTTATTCATAAAAAGATGAGTATAAAACATCAAATTAATAAAGAAATCAAATGGAATATGAATACAACTTTTGAGGTGTGAGATTATTTATAATATTTGAATATCTTTAAGATTTTGATGTGATTTATCACGTTCACTAATAATAATATCACCTCTATTTGCAATTGGCCATTCAACACTAATTTCCTCATCGAATGGATTCACACCGAATTCGGTAGTTGGATCATAGACACCAGTGCATTTATATGCAACATGTGCACCCTCTGGTGATAGTGTCTGAAAGAATAGCGTTATAATGAATTGCAATTATTTAACACTGCAATATTAAATATTTCTCACTTATATTTTTTAATAATTCGTTTTAATTTTTGAATCTGCAAGTGTTTCATTTCCTTACTTTTAATCTTTTTACAAAAACGTTCAAATTATAATGTGAAATATTTTCAATTGTATCAATATTTAATATCCGTTAAGATTGTTACAAAATTTCTCCATAATGAAAAATAAAAATTGATAAGATAAAAATTGAATGATTTTCAATGGAAAAATTTCTAAAAAAGCACATTTTTTGCATTTATTTATGGAATATTTTCGTTTTATATTCTTTGCATTTTCCATCAATTACAAATCTTCAACTTCTCTGTTTGCATACGCTTTCAATTTTCCTTATTTTTACATTTCGTTATTTAATATATGATAAGTTTTCGCTACGTATTCGAATGCTTATCTCCTTTCTCTATTTTTATTTGAATTTCTAAAAAATATCAATCTCAAAATAAGCAATCTAACTGTTCACTATGAAAGTTTCACGTATTACTATTGAATAATATTCGCCGTTTCTATGCAATTTTTATTCTATTCCAATTCTATATCTGTTCACATTATCAGTGCAATGTCTCTTCTCCAAACTTATCCCCTTTATAAAACGTATCGATCGCATGCATAAATTGTTTTTTTTCCCACAATTGAAAACACGAAATGAACAGAAATCAAACAATGTTGTAAATTTATCTTTAACCTATGTGAATCATATATTATAAAAAGCCGTTGTAGAGTATGATTCGTTATATATATATATATATATATATATATTTTACATTTTAACTGCTAAAGCTACATTCGCAAGCGTTACAATATAATCTTCGCACGAATGAGCGCAACTAGACTGTTAGTAATCAGTGATATAGTAAATAATTCATGATTTGATAACTGACTGAATTTTTTCGTCGCATTCGAATTAAAACTAAAAATATTTGATTGGAAGAATATGCTTATTGAGGTTAGCAACTCACATAAAATCCATGAAGAAATCCAGCGGGAATCCAGAAATTCGTATTTGTTTTCCCATCCAAAATAACACCATGCCATTTCCCATAGGTTGCAGATCCAGGTCGAATATCCACTGCGACATCGTATATCACACCAGATACAACGGATACCAATTTACCCATGCCCGGTTGGCAATGTAGACCGCGAAGCACACCGAATTTCGAAAACGAGTGATTATCCTGCAAAAATTGTTTTTATCATCACCTGCGAATTGTTAAATGTTTAATTTACTTCTACCTATTACAAACGGAAAACTGTCTTGTTGAAAGTGGCGGAGACTCATATTTTCTAAGGCGTAATAGACTTCCTGGTGGAAGAGAATAAATGTTGATTGTTCTATGGCAGAAAGAAGTGTATGGAAATTATTGGTGACGCCTGTTTTTATCGAAGATGAATGAATCGGGACCAGGGCACTTAATGATATCGAATACGGAGTAGACGCTTCTAATAGGGTAAGGCAAACAATTGCTATATAAGCTCATTTTAATATGGGCGAAATCGAGCTCGTTTATTTGATGCAGTTGCAAAAAGCACATCTTATGCTGATATCCCTAATGTGCACCTCCACTGATTATTGTTGAGGACTGATACCGATCGTTGCCTCAACCGAAATGAGAAATAAACTTATGATAAAATAATAGGAAACCTGTTTGAAAACTTCGTTGAATCCAAGTTGTTTCGACCATTCGACAACATTGTACGATTCGGAGAAGAAACCACGCTCATCGGGAAACACTTTGGGACGGATGAGCTTCAGATCGGGGATATCTTCGATGGTTTCGATTTCCACTTTCGCTCTTTTCACCACATCCGCAGCCGACATCTATGCAATTGGTGTTTCACCTTTGATATAATTTCGCTTTATATGCTTTAACACTACACACATATATATATACATATATATATATATTTTATTTATTTATATGCATATTTGGAATATAACTTATGTATACTTGAGCAATGAGGCATTCCGTAGGTATTCCGCAGGTAAATTTCGAATCAAGAGAGATTTCTTAGAAACTTTCCGTTTTTTGACGTGTTAATTCGGTTTCGGTTAGCCTGCCTTTTCGTATCCTGAATGCCTTCATGCCTATCACATTTTCACGCTAACCTATTAAACGTGTTCAACGTTTCAAATATACACTGAAATTGAACGCATATATAAATCCCCACACGTTTTCTACATCACTATAGAGGTTTTGTGCTTCGAATATGTTGAGATTGATTTCAAAATAAACATGACGATCACTGAATTGTTTCGATGATACTACTGAGATCAAGCACCGCGAATATTTTTTATTTAATCAAATAAATAAACGTCTAAAAACATTAAATGAGGAATATTACAATGTCATTGGTTATTTTCTAAAAAATTATCGAGAATTTCTCTAGAAAGTTATAATAGTTGTTTGCGTTTTCTGAATTTTTCGAATGAGAATTATAGAAATCAAGTAATCATTTTCTCCTAATTGCTATTTTTTCTTCATTTACTTATAATGATTGTAGAGGAATCTAGTATTTCATTCTGGAGAAAAAAATCTACGAAAATGTAGATTAAAAAATTTTTAAAGCAGTAGATGCAAGTAATATAACAAACGATGCTAAGATTGACGCAATTTGCGTTGTTAGTAAATATAAATTTGTAGAGTGATTTTTTTTTTGATTTCTATTGATTTGATTTCTAATTATTGATTTCTATTTTTAACGCAACTATTGATTTCTAACAATTTTTTTAAAACCAGAAGCTTTGAATGGCACTCAATAATAAAATAAAAAAGGCTGGTACTGAAGAAAAAACCAATAGTAAACTTTTCATCGCAGTCAATCTCAGATACAAATGAGAAATTCTCTTGCGAATTTATTTTTTCATTCGAGAATTTTTTTGATATTATCAGCAGAAGCTATTGAAAATATTTTCAAAAATCTGACAATTCTGTTGGGAAATCACTAAATTTTTCGATCATTTAGAACAAACATCTCAATTCAAACCATATGCCACTTCATTATGAGACTAGCTGTCTAAGGAAATTGCTACCTTAGAAGATCACCAAAGGAAGAAAGGAATTTTTGAAGTGAGAAATAAATTGAAAGGAAGTTCATTCCAATATCTAACTGCAAATTACTTGTTATTACAACTTCATATTATATCATTAATATATCCAAACGATTCATAAAGACATACAATGCACTTCATTCATAAATCACTTGAAAATTCCTCAATTTATTCAAAAAATCAAATTATAACTAATCAATCAAATACAATAAAAACAAATTGTATAGTTTTTTTTGTGAGAGAAATTTTTAGACGATAGATGAACAACTAACGATAGTGATAGATGAATAGTCGATAGGGATATCTTGAGAGGGTGTAAACGTAGAGCAAAATAACTCAACAATGTCCTTGACCATATCAATGAAAGATCGATGAACCAACGATAAAAGTTCACATTCCCATGCTTTCGATGCATCACACTAACTGTCAATATGCTTTGAAATTCTGCGAAAAAAAAAGCAATCGTATATTGTGGTACAAACAAAAACAATTGTTTTGACGATGAGTGGAGCAAATTTCGAAGCAAATCTTTAGCTGTTACATCTCAATGCCTTGTGATCTCTGTTAGATCGTCATTGTATTCGTTCAGGCTTTATTTGGTACTTATCATAACGTCATGTGTTGGCAGCTAAACGTGAGTTTTGCCTTTATTGAGCTAAGAAAACTTCTTGTTGTCACATATTCATTGAGCAGTAAAAAGTTGTCAACAATGATTTATTCAAGTTTCTAGTGGGTTATTTCAACTTATCTCATTTCAGTTTGTTTTAAAGACGATTTATTTGGTTAATAAATTTTTGATGCCTATATTACAGCAAATCGCGATACATCTTTTTGTGATAGTCGATTTGTTTAACTAGTGCTTCTAGTTCTTGAAAATACTTTGAAAGTGGGGCTGCAGATGGTATGCAAAGCTAAACCTATGCCTTTCTGTTCACTTTAGTATTATCCACTTTTTAAGTCTGCTCTATATAAAAGAACAGATCCATTGCCAACCTCATGAATAGCAGTATTTATAGAAATTTTATTGAAGGGGAAGCGTAATCATTATGCTTTAATGCGAGAGATAATAGAATTTTAGAGGGAACAACATGTGTTGCAATCTAGTTTTTAAAATTTATTTATTTATTTATTTATTTATTTTTTGTTTCTATCTTTGTTTCTTCGTGCTTCTAATTTTAGGACTGCGAACAAGTTGCATTTCCTCTACTTATGCGGTCTCTTCCATCAGTGGGGGGTGTTTTTTTTTCTTTTTTTTTGAGCTTAGGAAGACAGCGGGCAAATAGAAGGAGATAATGACGATGCCCTAGGGAACTTCGGTTGCTGTGGATTTTTCGTGATAAGCTGTATGGTTCTCAAAGATTTTTCATCGTGCGCACGCTTAGATAACTCTTCAGTAAGCCGGAGGTGTTTTAGTTCATTTGGAGCTTCTTCTTTTTCAGCTGAAGGATTATGTATGGGCTGATGCTATCGTAAACGTTTTTGGTGTCGCAATGAACAGTGACGCACATCGTTTTTCTCTTTTAAGACCGATTTCGTTTGTGATTTCAACTGAATCAGCATATATCGAAAATTTTTTTGATAAAATCTCGCTGAAAAGTGGAAAATTCTGCTCCATTATAATGCTAACTTATGCGTACAAATAAAATTCAAAGAATTTCAATACGAAAGGCAATTGTTATATGGACATCAATTTGGCGCGTTTTGGCGTAATCAGTGCTTTTATATATGGCAGTTGCACCCGCAATTTCCTATTGCCTAGTGTATTTTTTCGTTGTTTGTGAGCATATCAAATCCTAGTTCTTTGTCGAACGATATATCGGCGATCGTTTTACATAAACTATCTATGGTTAGCTTGCCCATTTTCAGGATGTCTTAGTTAGTCTTCTATCTTCTGGATGCATTCATTATATCTCATCATTCTTTTTCATGGCGATTTATTACTTGCCTTTATATTTATATCCCCGTATTATATTTCCGTTTAGCTTGTCTCATTCGAGCATATCTTTATGTAACTGAGATGAGAAGATTTGACTGTATAGAATTTCCTTATGTTTAAAAGACTTTGCTTATATTTGCAAAACTTGTGACATGCAATTTCTTCATTTTTATACAATTGTATGGGAGACCTTTTAGCGTATGAGCGCAACAAATATGCTTCGAATATCGCTCACTGAGATGAGAAGATTTTGTGCTCAGGAATGTGGTCATCGCCGACTTTCGGCTGGCATCCTGATAATCTCCACCTGTTGCAGGGAACATCGCAGCGCGCGAGTCCACATATCACCTTTCGGCAAGAGTCCTCGTCTATGCTTTCAAAGATGCATCGACAGGCAAATAAGACTAGCATCGAGCCGATAGACGTTCCCTTCCAGCACTCCTTCCGCAAGTGACTCAATTAACATGCCAATCGGAATTATAGGTAAAATGTGCACGGCATCGAAATCACAAAAACTAGTTTGGTACAAAAAATCGGTCTATCTGAAGCATATGATTCGATAAACCCATATTTCCTCATGCAAGAATTAACACCTGACTTGATCACAAAAAGAAAATTATCTCTAATTTGCTCATTCAACAATTAAAGGCGAGAAATTACAAACTCAGATGCACTCGTTGTTGTTACCGCGCTCAGTGTTCGACTGCAAGCTAGGATCTGACTGTGATTTGGCAATGGACTATGAGCGAAACTGAGGTTTACCTCTATCTAGTGAAAAGCTTTATCGAGCAATTGTGGGCGCTCATATGGACCATCAAGAAGTTATGGTTGGATTATGTGCGAAAAAAAATGCAACATTAAAGGCGAACAACGGCTGCTTCCACATATCGATGATTAAAGGAGACAGGTGCAGCTGTGCAGAGCTTCTTGTATCAAAGCACGCTCTTCAGAGCAACTATACATCGATCGCTCAACTGAACAGTCACTCAGTAAGCTCTCACATTGTGTCATATAGGACTGCCATATAAGAGCAATCTACATTGATCGAAAGGGACAGCAAAGATATGATTACGCTTTTGCTCAGAGCGAGTTCAATTCTAGATTAAGAAGAGTGTGAAAATCTGATTATTGATTTTTGCACAGCTCCACCAAAAAACTGACTCTGCTGAGGAGAAATCACTGTGCAATCGTATGCGAAAGCATACTCATCAGGACATAAAACTGAAATTTTGAGAGCACTCGCAAGTTGACTATTAGTGATCGTCCGAACTTTTCATAAGCGGAATTGATCAAGTATAGAGAACTCTAATGCTCCGCAAGATTCAATGGCCGAATGGAACTGGTTGTTAGTGTCCTCAAAGTGGTGGTAATCGAAGAATGCGAAGCATGCAATATATGAGAAAAACAAGATAAGAAAAACACGAGAAAGAGAGATGAGGAATAGTTATAAAAATCAAACTACATTTTAATAAATTGCTAATTTTTTCATAATAAACAAGATTAATCTAAAATTTTCACATCTTTTATAATGTTGGTGTTTTTTTTCCTCAATTAAGAAATAGAACAACGAAAGTATAGAAAACTTTTTTCATCTTTTGGGCAATAAATTTTCAACACTTTAATGCGATTAGTGGGGATAATATTTGCAATTTTTTGATGAGAAAATCTATAAAAATGGTGATATGCTGAGACCACAGCAATTCGATAGGTATAATGCAAATTGTTGGGCTATTGCTTTGCAATGACAAGAGGATATGTATAATGTTCATAATGATTCATCAATATTCCCACAGAGCTATTAACTCGAATATCACGGATTATGGATTTCGATGTACTAATCTCATCCTTTCACATTTGTGTTGCACTCAACGATAGCAATGCTTCCCATATTAATTCATCACTAATGATAGCGCTTAATTGTAGTTATCCTTAAATGCTAGAATTTAGTGCATTAAATCCTTTCATTAAAGATATTCTTTCATCGACGAGACAAAAGAGCATTCTCAATATCGTGTTTTATTTGACGAAGAAATCACCATTCCAGCAAAATCTAATCTTATTACCGAATGCATTGTCCCATTTTATATGCATCTGTCATGCACAGTTCCTCTATTAACCAATGAAATACCTCTATTACTATTAAGTAAATTATCTACGAGCTAGTTTATTGCAATAAAATTGCAGCTGCTATGTTTTTTTTATTCGATTTCGTTCATCCCCTCAAGAAGTTCCATCCACCTGTCTATCGTTGAATATTCTCCTATAATCCACGATTGTGAAGGGTTATATAGCAAATGGGCACTATATAAAAAGTATTTGCCTGTATGACCTAATGCTATTCACAAACAACATATTTTATTGCCAAACCAATGTCACGCTGAAATGCACTCTCATCGATATAAATCTATGTTAATAGCCAATATGGGAGTTCTATTTCCATTCGATCGTTCACTAGTGTTTTATATGAGGATATGACTTTCAGTGTGTACTTTATTCAGAAACACTCTAAAAAAGTTGACGAGTAATGTACATCAGACAGGTTGATTGCCAACATTGTTCAATGCCACCGATATTTTTGCTTTTCATATAATTTACCAGTCATATGTCACGTTATCGAATCACTTCTACTTGTCTTCAAAAATGCCTCTAAAAATGATGCTCTTAAATCTATTAGTGCATACATTAATCTATGCAAGATGATACAGTTCATAAGAGAAGATTATTTTATTAGCCATCTCATTAGTCATAATTTATTTTCTCCTTGATAGTTTTACTTCCTTTCAAAGCGATTACCTCTGATTCGATGATACGCCTATAAGATATCCTGTCGGACATCAACTCTTATGGAAACTGTCAACATTATACTATCCTGTCGGACATCAACTCCTTATGGAAACTGTCAACATTATACTCATAATATAATAAATATTAGTATTAATGCTTCATAAATCATAGGCATTACATCGTTTTCAATAACTACATCTTTCATAATGTGGAAATTATTTCCGTATTACCGAATGGTACACTATTTAGAATTTCATTAATCGTAAATAATAGATATTGATGATCAATTAAACGAGCTAAAATATAAATATTTATTTATATCAAAATAGCAAATATTCACTTCATTCTCAAAAACATTCCTTTGTTTATGTTGCCCTATAGAACTCGAAACTGAATGCAGTTTCCTCTACGATAGAATAATAAGTGCAGTTTACATGTAGGTGTTGTAACCACTAAAAGCATTTACTTCCTTCCATCCACGACATCTATTGTATATCGGCGCTAACAATCAACCAACATTTGTTTTCATACTTTTTGAATGGGTCTAAGTACATTTATTCCCGATAGTATTTGTATATTAAAATGCATCAAAATTGTACCTCTACGAGATGAAATATTGCATTTTTTTTTTAAAAAAATTTATCTGTTACCGCTCTCGTACACACCGCATGTAATCTGAATGCCGCATTGTCATACTCGCGAGTGACGTACAACTGCAGCAATTTAAGTGAAGCCCATCAGTGAAGAGTGCAATTTAAGAAGGAACGTAATTGAAGATATCGCAAAAATTGATAGCTTTCTTAGAGGAGAACATACGAAATTACACAAAGTTAGGTTCATTACTAGCAGGAAGTTATGCGAAGATAGGATCATTAATAGCAAAATAAGCCGGCGCAGCAATTAACTGATGCATTGAAAAACGTATAGCTTTGAAGAACAGCAAATAAAATAACTAGCAAAAGTCGACTGAAATCTAGCGCTAGACGTATCCCTTGCACTCCGGCCAATTTTTCCCTCCCAAAAAAAACTATTCTTATATTCTTTCTCTTTAAAAGCGATATGATCACTATTACCGTCTGTGAAGGCAACAATGTAATTATCGAATTTTATGAAAATATGTGATCTTTCCTATCAATATGGGATATGGCTAGAGAAAAAGGATGCTCATACTTTACAAAAGTCAGAAATTAGCAACGTTTAACTTTTTTTTTAATCTGGGAAAATTCAATCTGAAAACCACATACCAGTAGCGAGATCGACAAAATGGTAAAATGGGAATTTCGAGAAATTTCAGCTGCAGTTATTGCCGGATAAGCAACCAAAATTACTCAAATAAACTCTTGAGGTAATCAGATCACTATAGAATTCCGCATATATGTGAAATGAGCAAAGCTCACATTAAAAATAAACATTTCAAGCAAAGAGAAAATGGTGCCCTCTGTCAATTTGTTATATGATGCTCATCAGTTGTATTAAATAAAAGTACATATGTATTCTAAAAATGAAGATCTTTTTTACTGTATTTCACCTCGAGAAACAATAATTGGCAGCGAAAAAGAAGGAGATTACCCTTGAGGAACATCGCCACCTGAACGAAATTTGAGAACTTTGAAATTCAGGTTTAATAATAAAATAACACCGCCGTGCACTCTGGGAACGATGAGCGAGAAGGTCCATTATGTCACCTCATTGCCAGCCGGTTTTAGGATTCAACACAATTTGCGCATCAACGAAAAAATTCAAAAAAAATGAGTGCACAGAGAAGTAAATCTCCCAACGTGCAACGAATGGGATGCTTTTCAAGTGAACAATTAGCAGAGTATCAGAAATGGTACCCGTGAAGAACCACTATCGCAATCACCCACTGGCATTGGACCCATCGTAATACGATGTCTTTCTAAGCGCATGGCATTCAGTGTGTTTTTGAATGTAAGATCGCTGACTACTTTCAAAAGTCATGAAGAACAAAAAACATAGGGAGAGAAACCACGTCGATTTTCTTGAAGCATGTGAGTTGTGGTTAGATCATTATAGTTGTTTGCTTCCCTTTGAGATAATAAAAAACCAAACGATTTGCTCTATTTGACCAAATGATGATGGCGCTTAACTGTTAATGAAAAAGGGCTTGTAGTGATCAAAAATTGGATTATGTAGTCATCGGGATATAAACATATTGTGTCTTTGTTCTGCAATATTGTGTTCACTGTACTTAAGAAAACTTCATAGATTGGAAATATTGTAATGTTAAGCCACAAGGGGTGGAGGAATGAAAGAGGGAGGGGAGGGAAGAGAGATAGGGTAAGTTAAATTATAAATCCAAAGCAATGAACCACCCTATATTAATTGCAGATATAAACGCTCACCTACTAAATCCTAATCAACGCTGACGCACTCGCTTTTTTGCACTTTCGAGTTCCAACTTTTGTTTGGACTTTTCGAGCTCTAAAAATCTTTGTAGTTGACGATTTATTAACCGAAGAGGCAGTCGTTGTTTGAGCTTTCATATACGATTGGAAGGTAGTTCTTACCACGTTAATTCTTTTGTATTTTACCACAGCCTCAATCACCATTAATGCTGAAGTAGATGGGAAGTTTACTAATTATGAGGTTCAGAATCACTTTTCAACCCGGAAATGAAAAATCTGTCATTTGAGTTCTTGAATGTAACATCCTTTGCTTGTGATTGGCCTCTTTTGAATCCTGTTCCTTTACGTAGGGCCGTTTGTATTGATATGGTGTCTAGTATTTCTGTGTGTGCCTTGGATAAGTGTTTCGATTCTCTATGCCTAACTGTAGGGATGATCAGGCACAACTGTTCGCAGCCATGTGGGCCTAGATGGTGGATAAAAGGAGTTAATGTAATACGAAGCTTACGGGGAGTAACTTAAGAAGAGTCAATTTTGTGATAAGCAGAATAAGAGGGATGTGACAAAGTTACGCGATTTTGTGAGGGGCTTACTCAGAAAATAAACGAAATTCCGTGTTGTCAACAAGTTTTATAGATGCTAAAATTCGAGTATTTTGAATTGCCTTATGAGATGAAAGAAGAGAACAATTAGGTGCAAAGCGTTTGTAGATGCAACTAGCCAGGTGCTTGCAAGATTCAAGGATTGATAATTCGAGTAATAACCGATGGGTAAGTACTCAGAAAATAAACGAAATTCCGTGTTGTCAACAAGTTTTATAGATGCTAAAATTCGAGTATTTTGAATTGCCTTATGAGATGAAAGAAGAGAACAATTAGGTGCAAAGCGTTTGTAGATGCAACTAGCCAGGTGCTTGCAAGATTCAAGGATTGATAATTCGAGTAATAACCGATGGGTAAGCTTTTTTCGATTTCAGAGCTCTTCCTAAAATCCGTGCATAGCCAGATGTATGAGCTAATAGCGCCAAGGCCCGAAACGTCGTTCCATTTCCACCACGATAGTTGAATTTGTGAACATGCTCTGGATTTGTCTGAAGCTAACCAGCTAGTGGACATATTTCAACTCGATTTTCAAAAGGCATATAATGCTCAAGACCTGAGTCATCTTTCAGTCGTTTATTCAAGAAATCAGCCCATAAAAGTCTACAGTAAATTTATTGGAAAATTACCGGAATAATACGTATGAAGCGGTCATTGAAAGTAGAATCTTTGACGGACGCTGTGTTTAAGCGAGATTTTTGCAACGCACCGTGCCCGTCCCTCTTCACTTTGATCGCTTCCTCTTAAAGTGAATATGAAATTTTTATGTCTGCCGACATCGTATGGCTCTTACGCAACGCGTCTCATGCGTAAGAGGATAGTAATAGCTAATAATGGTTAATAATGGCTAATATTCTCTGGTCAAAATAGAAATTTCATACAATAAGAAGATGTTGACAAATAACCCTCCTGCTGCTGTTGATAGTCCTTCTTTTTACTGCAGATCAGTCAAGTGCATGAACGCTGAGTTACCATATGCAACTGTATCAATGAGCTACCGTAATTGAGAATATTTCTTATATGCAAATTCAGCAATTTCAATCATGTGCTTATGAAATGGAATTTTGCATTTAACAACCGCCGATAATGCATTTGAATATTTACAATGCGATATTCGTATAAAACTTGAACATTGACAATTATTAAATTGCAAAATATTTTTCCCCTCAAAAGAAAATCTGAAATTTTTCAGTAACTAAAAAAAATTCATTTGTAAACTGAAATATTGCTTCGTTGAATTGTACATTTGTGATTCGTCGAATTCACATTATTAGTGAATATGAATACATTCGCACAGTCGAAACAACCAACTCGCGAAAGCGACTAATTATTCCAGGGAAATTTTTTTTCCAAGATTTCCCTCAGGGTGATCTGATAAACGCATGCGAAAGTAAAAGCATTTTCACACGTTTTTTAAAGGCATCTTTATGATGAATCCATTTTACGCATGTGGTTTCACATACTTTTAAATTGTTTACTTTGTGAGCATTACACCCACGCATTCGCGAGTAAGTTCACAGGAATTTGCTGCTCATTTTGCTTCGTTTATTAATATTTATGGTGAGATAAAAAATTCCAATTCAGTATCCAAGTAAACTTTCTAATAATACAAATATCTTCACAGATTTTTAGTCTTCGATATCATCTTCGTAGTTTCTAATCATGCGCACTCACAATATTTGGTTAATCCATGAGATTCCATGGCGTTGAGATGAGATTGAAAATATAACGAAATAGGAGCACCAATAAAGTCATATTCGCTTGTTGTTCGATGCAAAACGACATAAATTTCAGTGATAAAATTTTTGCTAAACCTTTTGTCATAAATATTGCTCTAAAAATATTCTTCCATGGAGTGCGATTAATTTGAAATCATTTTTCTCGAGGAAGGGTTCGTTCATTGAGGCATAAATGATGACTCTAAAATACGCAATCTAATCACTTCAGTATATGCCTAAGTTTCTGCTTAACACTATAATGAGCGTTATTTTTCTTTACAAACATCATTTAAAACAATTGATGCAGAAAACAATAAACAATGTCGATTGCTTATTATTTAATGTATTCATTTATACTCCTCTTCGCAGGAAAAAGAAATCTCGAAGCTTAATTTCAGCTTCCTCGTTAGTTTTACGAAGTAAGATGAAAATATCTCCAATGCTATTCTTGCGTTGTTTTGTTCGTTGTTCATGTTCATCGATAGGAATATCACTATCCTCATTGTCAACTATAGGCATTTCTCATATTTTCGAATCAAAATTCAAGCAGAGATAGCAGTATTGGCGATTGATAGTCGCTTCATCGGTTTATTAACAATTCTTTGTATAATATGGGAATGTTGCCATCTTATCACATGCTGCAGTTAGAGCAACTTTCCAGTTGAGAATAAGCCAAGTGGGAAGTCGAATTAAAGCAAAGTTATGCCAGATTCAGTGGGCCAAACGCAAAGACGAACGTGAACAAATTGCTGATTTGTATACTGTCGTTAGGCCAGATCAACCAGATAAGCAAACAAATTGTGATGTTTCTTCAGCGTTTTTTCTCGACGAATCCTCGGGAAATCTTATGGTTGCATAGTCTTGGAGTACCGGTAGATTGTTCAGATTGCTGTGCTGATGTTGACAACGCGGATTTCTGTCTTACTGAGGTAAAAGAAGAAAAGTTGAAGTCCTTCTACATCGCCTGTAGGACAGCCACTCATTTCCCTCCACAAGCATTTCCATTGTCAAATGCAATGGGAATTCCTCTTACAAGATTTGGTGAGTTTAAAAGCATGTATCACCTGTTATATATGTTACGAGATTTCATAATGCTGTGATGTCGAATTCGACTAACGACTGTCTGTTTGATCAATTTTAATTTTAGTATAGGCATAAATGAAGGTAGGCCGTCTTATACATAGCTTCTTTCACTACTTCTCCGATAATTTGATTAGAATGAATTGGTCACACTTTGCGCTATGTTTGTACATTTGAAGTTTTATTCCTCTCGGGGCAACTTTAGCTCATTTACTCATCATCCAACAACTACCAAACTTTATAAACTTCGGTTTAGTTGGTGTCTAAGAGAAACGTAATTTTATGAAAACAATTGAAGCAGTGCCAATTCTGAATGAAAACACTTCTGGCGTAGTCCAAGGTGGAACTAATATATCTCAATCAACACTAATATATTATCATACCCATAGGCATTAAACACCAATTAATCATCTAATTCTTCCATTTTTCCAATGCTATTTCCTGTTGCTATATTACATTGCTCATTAATGTCATCTATAGTTGTGTTGTGAACTCACGTTAGTCTTGGGGAGACATACAAGACCGAGTTTTATCTTCGAGGGGACATCTGGAGAACCTCTGCCTTTTCTGTTTTCTGCTCTTAATTGTCTCATCGACGATAGTCCCAAAGGACTTTTGAATAGGTGGTGGAATTTGGCAGCCTAAACGTAAACGTCGTTTTCAACTTCAAAAATATTTCCTCCTTTTATTGAAAGTAGCAAGCAATAAACGGTTGATATTTCGAAATGAGCAATTAATTTAACTTAGTGATGCGAAAAATTTGTGTGCAATAACAAAATTGAACTTAAATTCGCATTCGATTTGCACGAGTGGCATTCGAAGTGAACAATAGAGCAAAATATTTTTCATCCTTTATTTACTTCTATGTAGAAGTAATAAAATTCTGATTGAAGCATTTTATATGTTCATCAATCCGAAATCACATTATTCATAATTGTCTTCTGAAGCCTCTTTGCCGCTAAAAAGAAAACAGACATAGAATTTGTACGTAGCAGTTTCCCCGTAAAATCGTTATTTATGATAAAGACAATCTTGTGATATCTTGAACGATTCCATAATTCTCATCTTTTTATTTTAGATACTATTAAAAAATTGTTTATGAGCATGTAGATGGAAAGTTTTTCTCATTTGTCATTATTACCCCCGGGAAATCGCAACAGTGATACGCGATTTAAACTTGGGGATCTCTTGGGGATCTAAAATGCCAGAGCTAGAGAAATTTTCTACAAAGAATGCACTATTAAAGAGTGTTGTCTTTCTAATTGTCATTACAGTGTGATTGAATAGAAACATCAACTGCAAAATAATGAAGCTTTAATGTTCGCAACGAAACATACAAAATGTAGCTGAAAGAAATTAGCGTTGGAACAATTCTACAAAAAACTTTTCCACCAAAAAAACCTGTGCTACCAACATTCTCCCACCGATCCTTTTACTTGTTATGTGTTTGATACAAATCATTCAGCTCTGTTTCTATCTTCATTAAAATCCTTCTTCCTTCATTCGTTTTGTGCTCTACTTACATGTGATTATCACTTGCTATTTAGGATGATGTCATCAGCTATATGCTGAGCATATTCGTTTTGTGCTTTACTTGTAGGTGAATATTGTTTGCTATTTACAATGATGTCATCCGCTATATGCTAAGCAAATCATCAAACAGTCGAGCATGAAAGATGATTCGCCCAACTTTTCTGAAAATGATCTCTTTTTGTGTATTTTACACTTTTTTTTAAACGATAGATATTCAATTTGTTGAAGAAAAACTTTAATTTTGGGAATCTTTTGAGATATCGTTCTATGTGAATAAGAAATAGATAAAAAACGCTCTTATTCAGGCGAATTACGATCTTATAACCGGAAAATGTTATTTCTTGATTACTATAAAGGTGCTCTTTTCAAATTTTGAATGACATTTAAAACTTTGAAAAAGTTTTTTTTTTCACAACATATTAGCATTATCTAACTTCAACTACAAAACGAATAGAAGAGAGAGTAATCAAAAGGCACTTTTATGCACATTCATGATACGCTAAACATAGGAACGAATACAACGTGATTTGAAGCGTGCGAAGTAAACCTCTATCATTCATTCAAAGGCGTGCATAAAATCGCACACCGCCCATTTCCGCTCATTCTTCACTCTAAAAGAATTTCACTCATTATTTAAATGGGATCGAATTTGGGCCTTCTTTCGGGATATACTACTAGGATCATTACAGTAGAACCAAATTCAAATATTTCATCTATCGAAGTGAAGTTAGTTGTATAGTTGCATATAGTATATATTGTGATGCATTATCTTTGTAAACGTACAAAATGAAATCGATACTCGTGATGTGAAGAAATAATTTGCAACCCTAAGTGTCACTCCAAATTTTGCTAGTGAATTTTTAAGGGAGTATTGGGTGTTGCCAAACACCGAGCAGCCGCATATGCGCCACTTCCTCATGAGGACTTCACTCGACGACAACATCCCTACATTTCTGGATGAAGAACGAAATTACTCGAAAATGATGCATACACAGTTCCCATGTGCCGGATTGGGTCTTCAATGTGGTAAGCAATATATCTCAATGAAAATGCAATACAGCATAGAAGCAATGCTTTTGTTTCTCGAGATTCCACATTTCCGTTTCCAAATTTATGTATTACTAAATGAGAGGTGGGCAATCCAATGTGGTAAACTAATTATTCGAAAGCTTCAGTGTTTTTCGACGCAAACGCGACTATGTCAAAGAAAGAATAATAGGAAAGCGCATCTGGAGGTTTGATCGTTATGCATGTTTGCATGCAGAAAGCCTCGATGCAAATATCCAGAATATCCAAAAAAAGCTATAGGCATTGATCAAATACGATATTGCATTCGGGTGGATTCAATCGTGGCAGCCAAAAGTGCAGTCGACGCAACCATAAGAGTGTCACAAGCCTTGACAAATTTCATGCTTCTAGGATTCCTGCAAATAGTTCATGAATTGCTAAAATGATGAATGTAAGGCCACGTATTCAAAATTGCTTGTGAAAACCACCCTCCAAAAAATTTCACTGGGCATTTACTTCACTGATTTCATGAATTACGACTGCCTTTAGTGATATTTTAACGAACTTCAAATATTTGGCCAAAAATTGAGCAAAATTAGTGCCATTGCTTAAGGCAAATAAATAAAACAAACATAAATTATTTCACTTCATCATCTCAAAGTTCAGCTGATCATTCGAAATCGTTTGATTAAATGCTCTTATATGTAATTTGGTTTAACCAAAATTTTTGTGTTATTTCAGAGGAACTTTTAACATGGCAAAATTTGCTTGAAATATTTATAACAATTACACGCTATATTTTAACATTACTCGTTATAATCGTCTCATTGAAATGCATCGATCCGAACAATCAAATTCGTCAATTCATATTGAATCTGTTTTTTGCATGTATACCAAGCGATTTATTATTAGGAGCAACGAAAGTGCTTATGTTGGCTGATCTCTACACATCAGTCTTCGATTATGAATGGTTAATTTCTTTCCGATATTCCGTCTATTTATTACAGTGAGTAGTAATAACCACCAATATCATCTAATCTGTGATGTTCCCCTCGTCGGTAAATACAAACCACTGAGCAAAAGTTAACATTATAGTAGCAACTCGAAATTTTGTATTTTCCGTCGCCATCTCCGATAGTCTGTAAAATCCGCCCATCTAGATCGCTTGAACCTCTTGTAATTTCACTTGAACGATGTTTCATTAACTGATGTTTGTTTGCAGGACGAATTTAATTCTATATTTCACCGACTATTTTTGCATGTTGGCTTCATTTCAATTTCGCATATTATCACTTTTTGTGCTCTGTGAAACTTGTATCATATATTTGCATCCAATCATTTATAGAAATTGGTTCAAAGGAAGGTTAGCATAACCTTGTCATATTTATTCAAAGAAAAAATTTTTGACAATTCGATGATAGAGAATAAGGAAAATAAAAAATTTAAACAACTCCGACATGACGGAGGAACTTTTCAAATAGAATATAAGCACTATTAATTCCGGTTGGTACAATGAAAAATATGAAGGTGTAGATTAATGAACGTATGAAGTATGTAAACTATATTTTGTCGCAGACGTCAATCCTCAATATTTTCTTATAGCAAAAGCGCGCAGGAAAATATATGTTGGCTCAAAATCAAAGGCATTAGAAACAGTCATAATGAGGTGGATTGGATGATAAACCCCAATGATATGGGGATTAATGCAGGTGTAAACCTCACTTTTTCTTGCTGTTAAGAAGAATCTCTCATATGTTCATAACTGTTGCCTATCAGTAGTAGTGACAAACAGCAGAGTCCAACTTTGACTCTTGAAGGTCACTGGAACGTAAAATTCAAGTGACAGGGAAATGGAATAAAACAAAAACTATTTAAAAAATTCAAAAAAATCTCTTCAAATATTCGTTATTTCACAATCCAACCAATGGAAAATGAAATTCCAATTGAAATGGGAAATACTGAATTTTTATCGCCTCTGAATGCTTTCAAGATGGCAGTAATTCAGAAGACATTACTGCTGAGTATCTGAGAGGAATACTAAATTTTAGACAATAAAGTTCAAACATAATTGGCAGTTTTGAGCTGAACTTCCCTTCAAGTTATCAACTTTTTGTATTTCTTATTGGACACTTTAATGCAGATTAACACCTCTTTGTTCCGAAAATAAAATATTTACGATAGTTGATTGGGCAAATAGGTTTTATAAAGTTTTCGGTGGAATAGTTTTTTGAGTTGTTCTTTCAGCATTTTTTAAAATATGGTTGAAATAAAAATTCATTCTTTTGGCACTAATCGGGTGTATATTTTTTCGCCCATTCATACTTTATTTTCAGGAAAACATTTCTTTTCTACATTGTAATTCATTTTATTGGAAATTTGATATCCTCACCAATACTGTTCAATTCATTATGGATAGCATATACATGGCAATCAATTGTGCCGAATTTTTATTTTACTTTTTATTATTTTTTAATTATTCTACTAACGATTGCTACCGCATTGTTAACATTTTTGGTGAGTAATTTGCAATTTCGAATAATATTAATGTTATTTTAGACGCACTATTTTTGCTATCTATTGTTGGGGTTATTGTGGGCCCCTCATAGGCATTTTTATTACTAGTGTGAGTGAGTGATGAGATTTAATGATAGAATGCTAGCGACTGAAAAATGTCGTTTAGAGTGCTCACCGGTCAAACTGAAACTCGCCATATGATAAAAAATTTATATCCACACAAAGGGGTTTTTTGAGCCAACTCATTAAGCTGAAGTTGTTATGTTAGTTCATTGTATTTTAGGCGTCATGGTATACGATCAGATACAAAAATGGATTGGATTCAAGCGATGCAACAAAAGTGCAACGGCAACGACTAATATCGTTATTGGCATTTAGTGCACCTGCTCATCTTACAAATATACCAGTTACCGGTTAGTGCACATCCATATATTCATCGCTGTGAACAACCTGCAGCTGAAGTTTGAGTAACTCCTGAAGATGGTTATCTTATGGGGGATTTGTGAAATCCAACTGTTCTATTGTGTAGTGAGCACATTCGAATGGTTTGTGTTGTATTCCACTGCTTCAATAACATTTAATTAGCGTACTGCAGAAAGCTGATAATACATTTCGACGCTTTATTCGGACTATGCTTGATAAAAGCCATAAGATAGAAATCAAACACTTTTGGTGGGGGAGGGGAGGGGAGGGAAGGGGATAAACATAATAGGTATGGTACACTTTTGTTGGGGGAAGAGGAGGGGAGGGAGGTAAAATATGATATGCTGCATTCTACTATCAAATTTCAGTGATCGCTTTTTGTATGCTTGAAAGTCAGTTCTTCGAAAATCCGAATAAAATTTCCTATGTTCCACCATTTGCTTATGTTGCCAACGTCACCGTTGATCAGGTTAGCATTTTGTAACTTTTAAAGCCTTTTTTTGTCTTGTAAATTTCCATTCGCAGAGCGCATTATGAACGGCTGTTGTCTATATGTATATTTACGTCTGTCTATTTGTTCGCTAATTTGATTTCAGGCCGAAGGGAGTCACTGAAATTAAAATTAGGAAATTTCACATACATCCGCCACCTATACTAACCTGAAAATTGATTCATTCATTTTGAATTCAGTCTAAGGCACTATATGCAAAATTCGGATACATTTCATTGTCGATTGGCTCACATTGTACAACCAATCGATTGATCTAGAAGAATAAAATCTAAATGTTTGCAAGCGCCAACATTTGGTTAAAATATGAAGACACATATTTGCTTGTACTTTACTATTCTCCTATAAGATGTGACACTGGTTGATCGAATAGTGGTACTATAAAAGCACATAACGTGCCAGTTCAGTCTTATGCATCTATTTCGACATATGTTTGTTGGTTATGCGTAATTTAGACACATGACGAATTTTTTGTACTTTACTTTCTATGGTTGCAATATCTTATAGTATTCGGTTCATCTGTTGGACTCAAATTTTCCGTTCGCATCCGCTGAATTTGAAGTTTCGGTTATCAGTCGAAGTAAGGCGACAATTAAGTAACGATCGCTCATTATTTCGATATCCGCATTTCCGTTTGCATTTGCGAAAGCCAACAAAGTATGAAAGAGAATATTCTAGCATAATAATGTTTAATTTAAAATTACATATGATTTAAGGAACTAAGACAACTTTCAACCTTTTCATCTTGGTATTTTTTAGTTTCGAACAATTATATTCGCTCTCTGTACAATATTGGCTTTACCTTCCTATCGAAAAGCAACGTTGAATATAATTATCACACATCTATGCAGTTGCCATAGCAAAGAAAGCGGTGTTGCACCTAATGTACGTTTTATTACGTCATCAGCACCAACTGAAGCTTCTTTACAACCACGTGAATCACATCCTATTAGAAGGACATCAAAAATCCATCACGACGAAGACAATTATCATCGTCGAAATAAGGCGATCATTGCGAAAACGTTCACGGGAACCTAGAATATCCACATCGTATTCGACAGATGTCACAGCGAATATCAACTTCGATCTCATATCAATGAGGGTGAATTGACGGCAGCAATCTGCTAGCAAAAGATAGCCATTGGTGGATAGTATTTTTCATAGATGTGTTATTCGTGTAAAGAGAATCAGGCTATTGTTGCTTGAGAACCATGAGCTGGAATATACTCACATGAAACTGGAATATTCGAAGAACTGGGGAACATTTAAGTTGGAGTTGGAGATACACGCATAATTTAGGTCATAACCATTGCCCAACTCCAATTTGATGCACTATTCAAGAGAATGACTGAACTTCTGTCGAAAGAGGACTCTTCCAGATCCACTGCATTGGCATGGTCACTTAAACGATTTCGGTGACACTATTGACTTTCATAATGACAAGTCAAGTTCCTCCATCGAGTTGATTCTGCCAATCATTATATGCAATGAGTTGAAGTCAATGTAAATAATAATTTAACAATGGACATTGAGAACGTTTATAGTTTTTACTATTTTTTTGGCATTCTTCTACTCTAGTATAAGCGGCTGAAAAAATTTCTCACTTGAAACCACTCTGTTTTGGTGGAATCCACTTCCGATATTTTATTTATTTTTTTCTCATTTCTCCGGTAGAAATTCATTCATCCATCACTCATGGAGATAACTTTATTTGTTCAACGTCTGCAATAAAAGCAACTCAACTCTAATAGTGTCATTTCGATGACTAAAATAGAGACATATAATCATGAGCGCCTAACTGATCTAATGAACGTAAGAAAGCTGCTTTCAAGGAGTGCAACAGCTGCTAGTCGAGACATAGTTGGGCCTCATATGAATAGATTAGGTGGGAGAAGGAGATAGTGATGGGGATATACCTACCTTCGCCATACATGCAATAAAGTGCTCCTCCTTACCTCAACCCCTCCCCCCCCTTTTCACATACGTCAATACACAGTAAAAGGAGATCGAATCAAAACTAGAGATCATACGAAACAGGGACTATGGTACCGCATATAGCCCTATTCGGTCACCTGATTTCTTCGAGTTGACGTGACCGCAATTACCGGTCTCACCAATTCCCCTATTACTCTTTCACAGTTTACTTCTAACTGGTAACTTATGGAAGTGATTGCTGAAATGAGCAGAATGCAAAAGCCTCTACCGTGCAAGCAAATCATTCTGATAGGCTTTCCCGTTTCCTTAAGACGCAGTTGTTCTAATCGGAACAGATTATGGCACTGATCTCACTAGCGTTAATCTGTTCAATCATTCAACGCATTTTGAAAGTTTTCTCTTTATCTGTTTATTCAGATTTATATTATAAAATATTTTTCGAATATATTGTTTAATAGATTATTCTCATTCGTTATTCGATATTCTTTTTGAAAACTTTATTGTTATTAAAAGAACACCATGTTTTCAGATGGTACGATAGAAGATATCCGTGAAGAGCAAATTACGTTCATTCATTTTAATGGATTTTTGACATTATGACACGACGTCATTTCAAATATAAGCATACGGTGTTTATTGTCAGGAATCACCACATCATTGAAAAGTAGACAATGGACATTAAAAATGGGAGAGGCATGGTTGCCGAATTTGCAAAAGTGCGACCTACTTTGAAAATCCAGGATTTAAAAGACTCAGGTATATAAGCATGTTTTCATGGTTTCACAGGTACGGGAAAACCCACACCCGTTAGTTATTACTAAAAGTAACGGTTCTCCCCACTTTTTAAGTTGGATGTTATTCGAGCTTGTTGTCATGAAATTTGCTACTTGCAAAATTTAATGAGCTGGTCCACATATTTGGAAGCGTTATGGAATAAATAATCAAAAAGTGTAGATGTATCAAACGTGGTGGAGTTGAAACATTCATTGTATAGCACACATCAATATGGCAGTGATCACTTAAAAATTACCCTTGAGGTGTCTTTATGAGTTCAGTTATTAATATGACTCTACCATATTTGTCTATACTTTTGAAAATTCACAACGATTTTTAAACGTTTTAACGAGTAATTTTCAACCATCACGAAGTGGTCACCTATTATTTTGCCTTGGGAAATGATCTAATAATTCACATCTCGCCTCTAAAAGAAATGTATATCACTCACATCTTAAATATTATGCAAACTTGATTTGTTTCATAGATTTGAATATGGGATTTAGTGAATGGTAATACAAGCAAATGAATCGAATTAAATACACTACCTCGTCGAGCTATCAATTGCAACCTATCACAAATGACAGATTGAACAAGCGAATCTCTTAAAGAATTCAGCATATATATCAAAAAAGTGAATTGTTGATATTTGCCTAAGTGAGTATATTGCTTAGCAATGACAACATAGAATATCATTTTATTTAAAGTTCTAAGTTTTTTTTTGAGAAGGGAATACAATCCGCTCCAAAATTGTACCTAATACCTTCGTTTGAAGATCACATGTGTACCATCGCCTAAATTAAGAAGGAAATTATCGACACGAGGATCACTGGCGGCACGCTGATTAGTTGCATCAATTACTGTTGCCGTCTGATCTTTGTATTTATATGCTACACTTCCATTCCATAATGCCTAAAATAGAAACTTTATACTTTTAGCAATAATACCTTTTATACTCAGAAAGTTACTCGATAAATAGAAAAGTCAGCTAAAAAGTTCAATAGATTTAATAGAATATTTTGTTTGTTTTTTTAAAGTATGAATATTTGAATTCACATTATAAAATTAGAGCAGAGAATCGAGTATATTTCAATTTGAATGTCACAACTCTATGATTGTACAACGAAATCAATCACTCAAAAGAGTACAAAATTAAAGTATATAAGCGTTATTCACACTCAAATTCAATAGAAATATTGCACACACACGTGATAACTTTAAATAAAACAACAAATAGAATACTATCTATAGCAAATTGAAAAATTCGTGGAAAACAATTTGAAATATAATAACTGCTAACTTTTAATGTCATTGATTTTATCATCATCATCATCATCTAGCTATCATAGTGATTCGTCACATTTCTTTTTGAATTCGATCCGATAGAGAGAGTGATCGCAGTAATATCCGAATAAAAAACGCAAAGCAGTCATTTTGAATGATTTTATTTTGTGATCATCCGATTGCATAATTTCTAACCTATCCCTCATTTCAAGATTCACTTTTAATCGACTTCTAATCGACCTCTAAAATTCTCCGCCAAAAAAAAACTTTTTCCTCCATCACAATTAGTGTGTAAGACTTGTATTCTCAAGCTTGTAGCATCTTCGAATGACTATGAGGTGTGCTAAAAATTTTATAATAATGAAACCAATGAATTAAAAATATTGAATTTTCTACGCTGTAATTTTTATTGTTTACGAGTTGACCTAATCGAACAGATATACATCACATATAGATGCATATACACACACATAGTTTAATATCGTCGTAACATACCCTCAAGCGAAAAGTTGCAGAAAGCATATAAAAAGATTACGTTATCAATGAGAATAACGCCGCCTGGTCGTAAAAGTTGCACACACTTTTCATAGTAATTGGGATAGTTATGCTTATCTGCATCGATGAACGCAAAATCCCATGTCCCTGCTTGACCAGCTGCTATGAGTGAATCTGCAAACAATTTTATGTACAATGGCAGATGTTTGATCATCGGTGTCTATTCGAATGGCGAAACGACCATTTGTCATTCCTAAGATGAAGTTCCTCCCGAGGGGAACTAATTAAGCGACAGCTGCACAAATCCCTTGCCCCTTTCCTTCAAAAACACACTGTTCAGTTTTTAAGCTTCGCACAGGAAAGAACTTTGTATAAGAACCTCCCCTAACGCCGATAAATGATAGACTAAACAGTTCGCTTAGTTTTGAAAATTTTTCAAGGATCGAATTTTTTGCTTCCTACATAAACGTTGCATCGGAATATATCCTCACCTATAGAGATGTTGCTGACTGACCTCTTTGAAGCTGTCAGTTTTGAACATAACCCGACTGTATGCAGTGCTACATTGTCTTTGCACTCCTTATCGCAATTTCATACTTATGTATGTTTTATCACATACTTTTTCAATTTCATACTTATGTATGTTTTTTATCACAACTTTTCTTTTAAAAAAAGCCCAATTTTTTGTTGACTAGTACGATCGAAGATCGACACGCCTGAATATTGCTTGCTTTGGGCAGTTAGCAATTAGACCACTAATGCCACTTTTGGCTTTGACATCGGCGGTTCTCATGCAAACCTCCATTCCCTCTCTAGCGGGCGAATTCTGAGTACTACATGACGGTGGGGGTGGCCGATTGGATGAAACAGTCACTTAACAAATTGCACGAATTGATCACATTGCACTCTATTCTATATAACTAAACGGCCTTATTTGCAGCAGTAGGATAACCAATCGTTGTCGATCCCCCACTGAATGTTGCTGATCACGAATATATGACCACTAATAAAGGGAAAAATTTGAGTGATCTATTTGAAGTACTACCGAGTTGTCGTAAAGCTGGTCCAACAAAAAATTTGATCTTTCTAGCGATGTCGGGTCTTGAACTGATTAGTGGTCTACCCACTCGATAATATGGCGCCGGTGTTATATCCATTGTGAGTACTTCACCATCACCAGGCACAGCCGATGCCCATGCGAGAGCCGATGCTCCCGTGAATGTTCCTAAATCGGTGCATTAATAAATCCTTACATTTTGATGGTGGAACCTTGAATCATTGAAGTAGATGAAAGAAATTAAAATCACTTTCAATCATAGTTGTAATAAGGAGATTTTGTTCCTTAGCATTATAAATGTCAAACGACTGAATTAAAAGACTCAGAAATAATGTTTTTCAAATTAATAACGTTCATTAATATGCAGCAGGCAGGTGAATTGCTTCATTTTAATCCAGTAAGAACGACTTAACCAGTTCTTTGAAAAAAACAATAGGAAATAATTAGCCATTATAGACTTTTGGCAGAAGAAAAGAAAGAATTAAAGGAAAAGAATCTATAATGTTCACAACAATATGCATTTCAGACTTTAATTCATTTCAAAGTATTTATGTAGAAACAATGAAAATAAATGGTATTTATTAAGCGGTGCAATATTTCTATGAAAATGCCTCATCGAAATGAAAATGTTAATCTTTGTTGATGACAAAACCCTGAAGATTTTCATTGCAAGATTAGCGGCATTCCATTATTCAATATAGAATCTCAACTTTATATTGCAGTCTGCTGTTAGCATCTCTTAATGCAGTACTGCTCGATTAGAAAAATTTTCCTTGCAAAATATGCGCCAAAATATTTGTAATCAAAAAATGAGAAGTGCAAAATTTGATAGGCTACTCTTTCAAACATTTTGAGCGTTGAAAAGACTCATCTTAAATTCTCAGAAAACCAATGGATAGGTATAAAGTGGACCAAATACTATCTTCTATGCAAGCGAAGGATGTTATACACAACGCAAGAATGTTATACGAGGCCGCAAGCATGCGAAATAACTATGAAGCACCTCGTCTCTGCGTCATACTATAACGTTGGCTGCATCCTCGAACGTTACTACGGCTTGACACTCACTATTATATAAGCGCAGTCACATTTGCATACTTAAATTGAAATTCATCTGGAGAATTAGGTATTTATGCAACTTTCTCAACGAGAAGGTTCTTCATTCGGTGCCGTCAACTAGCTGCCTCGTATCTCTTTCGCGTGCAAAGTATTTCGTATTTCTCTTCCTCGAGTCATCTACTTCACTTTTTTTTCAGCATATATATCAAAAAAGTGAATTGTTGATATTTGCCTAAGTGAGTATATTGCTTAGCAATGACAACATAGAATATCATTTTATTTAAAGTTCTAAGTTTTTTTTTGAGAAGGGAATACAATCCGCTCCAAAATTGTACCTAATACCTTCGTTTGAAGATCACATGTGTACCATCGCCTAAA
This sequence comes from Baylisascaris schroederi, assembly GCA_006503575.1. Taxonomy (NCBI): domain Eukaryota; kingdom Metazoa; phylum Nematoda; class Chromadorea; order Rhabditida; family Ascarididae; genus Baylisascaris; species Baylisascaris schroederi. Next base: position 1,002,758 of record QEWY01002504.1, on the reverse strand, counting down.
TTAAGAAGGAAATTATCGACACGAGGATCACTGGCGGCACGCTGATTAGTTGCATCAATTACTGTTGCCGTCTGATCTTTGTATTTATATGCTACACTTCCATTCCATAATGCCTAAAATAGAAACTTTATACTTTTAGCAATAATACCTTTTATACTCAGAAAGTTACTCGATAAATAGAAAAGTCAGCTAAAAAGTTCAATAGATTTAATAGAATATTTTGTTTGTTTTTTTAAAGTATGAATATTTGAATTCACATTATAAAATTAGAGCAGAGAATCGAGTATATTTCAATTTGAATGTCACAACTCTATGATTGTACAACGAAATCAATCACTCAAAAGAGTACAAAATTAAAGTATATAAGCGTTATTCACACTCAAATTCAATAGAAATATTGCACACACACGTGATAACTTTAAATAAAACAACAAATAGAATACTATCTATAGCAAATTGAAAAATTCGTGGAAAACAATTTGAAATATAATAACTGCTAACTTTTAATGTCATTGATTTTATCATCATCATCATCATCTAGCTATCATAGTGATTCGTCACATTTCTTTTTGAATTCGATCCGATAGAGAGAGTGATCGCAGTAATATCCGAATAAAAAACGCAAAGCAGTCATTTTGAATGATTTTATTTTGTGATCATCCGATTGCATAATTTCTAACCTATCCCTCATTTCAAGATTCACTTTTAATCGACTTCTAATCGACCTCTAAAATTCTCCGCCAAAAAAAAACTTTTTCCTCCATCACAATTAGTGTGTAAGACTTGTATTCTCAAGCTTGTAGCATCTTCGAATGACTATGAGGTGTGCTAAAAATTTTATAATAATGAAACCAATGAATTAAAAATATTGAATTTTCTACGCTGTAATTTTTATTGTTTACGAGTTGACCTAATCGAACAGATATACATCACATATAGATGCATATACACACACATAGTTTAATATCGTCGTAACATACCCTCAAGCGAAAAGTTGCAGAAAGCATATAAAAAGATTACGTTATCAATGAGAATAACGCCGCCTGGTCGTAAAAGTTGCACACACTTTTCATAGTAATTGGGATAGTTATGCTTATCTGCATCGATGAACGCAAAATCCCATGTCCCTGCTTGACCAGCTGCTATGAGTGAATCTGCAAACAATTTTATGTACAATGGCAGATGTTTGATCATCGGTGTCTATTCGAATGGCGAAACGACCATTTGTCATTCCTAAGATGAAGTTCCTCCCGAGGGGAACTAATTAAGCGACAGCTGCACAAATCCCTTGCCCCTTTCCTTCAAAAACACACTGTTCAGTTTTTAAGCTTCGCACAGGAAAGAACTTTGTATAAGAACCTCCCCTAACGCCGATAAATGATAGACTAAACAGTTCGCTTAGTTTTGAAAATTTTTCAAGGATCGAATTTTTTGCTTCCTACATAAACGTTGCATCGGAATATATCCTCACCTATAGAGATGTTGCTGACTGACCTCTTTGAAGCTGTCAGTTTTGAACATAACCCGACTGTATGCAGTGCTACATTGTCTTTGCACTCCTTATCGTTGTTTTTCTATTATTATACTTTATTTCTTATCACAATTTCATACTTATGTATGTTTTTTATCACAACTTTTCTTTTAAAAAAAGCCCAATTTTTTGTTGACTAGTACGATCGAAGATCGACACGCCTGAATATTGCTTGCTTTGGGCAGTTAGCAATTAGACCACTAATGCCACTTTTGGCTTTGACATCGGCGGTTCTCATGCAAACCTCCATTCCCTCTCTAGCGGGCGAATTCTGAGTACTACATGACGGTGGGGGTGGCCGATTGGATGAAACAGTCACTTAACAAATTGCACGAATTGATCACATTGCACTCTATTCTATATAACTAAACGGCCTTATTTGCAGCAGTAGGATAACCAATCGTTGTCGATCCCCCACTGAATGTTGCTGATCACGAATATATGACCACTAATAAAGGGAAAAATTTGAGTGATCTATTTGAAGTACTACCGAGTTGTCGTAAAGCTGGTCCAACAAAAAATTTGATCTTTCTAGCGATGTCGGGTCTTGAACTGATTAGTGGTCTACCCACTCGATAATATGGCGCCGGTGTTATATCCATTGTGAGTACTTCACCATCACCAGGCACAGCCGATGCCCATGCGAGAGCCGATGCTCCCGTGAATGTTCCTAAATCGGTGCATTAATAAATCCTTACATTTTGATGGTGGAACCTTGAATCATTGAAGTAGATGAAAGAAATTAAAATCACTTTCAATCATAGTTGTAATAAGGAGATTTTGTTCCTTAGCATTATAAATGTCAAACGACTGAATTAAAAGACTCAGAAATAATGTTTTTCAAATTAATAACGTTCATTAATATGCAGCAGGCAGGTGAATTGCTTCATTTTAATCCAGTAAGAACGACTTAACCAGTTCTTTGAAAAAAACAATAGGAAATAATTAGCCATTATAGACTTTTGGCAGAAGAAAAGAAAGAATTAAAGGAAAAGAATCTATAATGTTCACAACAATATGCATTTCAGACTTTAATTCATTTCAAAGTATTTATGTAGAAACAATGAAAATAAATGGTATTTATTAAGCGGTGCAATATTTCTATGAAAATGCCTCATCGAAATGAAAATGTTAATCTTTGTTGATGACAAAACCCTGAAGATTTTCATTGCAAGATTAGCGGCATTCCATTATTCAATATAGAATCTCAACTTTATATTGCAGTCTGCTGTTAGCATCTCTTAATGCAGTACTGCTCGATTAGAAAAATTTTCCTTGCAAAATATGCGCCAAAATATTTGTAATCAAAAAATGAGAAGTGCAAAATTTGATAGGCTACTCTTTCAAACATTTTGAGCGTTGAAAAGACTCATCTTAAATTCTCAGAAAACCAATGGATAGGTATAAAGTGGACCAAATACTATCTTCTATGCAAGCGAAGGATGTTATACACAACGCAAGAATGTTATACGAGGCCGCAAGCATGCGAAATAACTATGAAGCACCTCGTCTCTGCGTCATACTATAACGTTGGCTGCATCCTCGAACGTTACTACGGCTTGACACTCACTATTATATAAGCGCAGTCACATTTGCATACTTAAATTGAAATTCATCTGGAGAATTAGGTATTTATGCAACTTTCTCAACGAGAAGGTTCTTCATTCGGTGCCGTCAACTAGCTGCCTCGTATCTCTTTCGCGTGCAAAGTATTTCGTATTTCTCTTCCTCGAGTCATCTACTTCACTTTTTTTAATTTCCTACAAACCCTACAAAAATGTTGTTGTTGATCATCGAGTGATAAGCAACGAATAACTCAACAGTTTTTTTTTAATATTTGACAATAAAACATCGAGAATTCAGTAGCTAAAATTTCCATTATGTACATACCGATATCAAGCACTCGTTTTGCTCCAATTAGGCGGATAAGATTCTGCCCAAGTTGGTGAACTTCTGGAGCACCGATCATTCCCCCACCTCTTTCACTCAACGTTCGAGCATTTAGCTGCGCTTGCAATGGATCTAGCTTCACTGACACCTTAAAGAATAATGAATTGAGTAGTGAAAAAGTACTTGCTTAGAAGCAAAGTACCTGCTTCGAGACGAGAGAAAGCATTCAAATCGTTATAGATCTCTTCACTGCAATAGCTATTTGTCAATTTGTCTGATGTTTATAAATGCTCATATAGGTATAGCTAAGGACTTAAACTTAATTAATAGCTAATGACTTAAATAATTCCATTATTGAAGTAGAAAACATTAAATGAGCATAAAAAATTCTGTGTGAGGGTGAAAGATTCAAGAAGTTTATTAATGAATCTATTCAACTACATTTGATTAGCGGATAGTCATAAAATGATGCAAATATCTCTTCACTACACTCAATAAATTTTACAACAGAAAATTCTCAGCTGTAAAACTGCCTTCTTTGAGATCACAACACTCACTCACTTCTTCTCTCAGAATAATTTTGTATATCCTCTAAGTTTCATCAATAATCATTCTCTCTCAAATATCAATTCATTCACAAATCATCAAGCATTATCAAGCGGAGTGCAAGCACTCTTATTCAAGAGTTTACGGTTCAATCCAACAGAATTCGTGCATAGAGCCCATTTGTAAACAAATTTAAATGTCGGTAGCGAATAATAACAAATGTTTTGATGAGATAGGCAACACAACGGCGTCATAAATTCTACATTAGATTGAAAGATGCGAAAAGTTGATTACACATCGCAAATCACTACGAAATGCGGCAATATTTCTTTATTGTACACGAAATAATTAGGGACTCAAATTGTATTCTCAGTTTTAAACTACGTTATTGCTGTATCGCCAATAAAAAAGGGCTATATTAACAGCACTTCAAGTGAAGTTCTATCCTCATTTAATGCGGAAGTAAAACATTTGATTCTTTTGTAGAATTTGCCATCAATAAAAGGCAAAAATTTCCCAAATTTGAGAGAAAAAAAAAATCGCAATTTTGAAGTTTTTGAGACGACGCTGCTAATAGTCAGAACTAAATGTGTGGAAAAAGTTTTTGCTATTTCACTACGAATATTTATGGCTGAAAATGCTTCAATCAGATGAAAGCATTTTGAGAATAGTGAAAGGTACAAATATACATGGTCAAAGTTGATTTCAATCGCTCGTTGGTATTCACTTCCTGCATGTCCACATGTAAACTTTCGTTGGTTTTAAACGAATTTTGCTCGCATTTCTGTAAGGTCGTTCTCATCAACATTTATGAGTCAACTTAAGGTTTTCTTCCTTTTCCTTTCTTTTTTCTTCCTTATTTCATATGCAAATGAGGAATATTTATTCAGAAATTTCTACTGCTATCTTCAAGAAATGAAACATTAACTTAGGCGCCTTATATCACAAAAGCATATAGTTGGAATAACCAATGAGAACTTGTTTCAGAGCTGAATATCGAAAAGTATTTATAAATAAAATAGCATAATCATATTTCTAATGCTAAAAGTTGCTGAGATAAGCAAAAGTCTTTTGCTCTTCAAGGAATGATGAAAACGTTTCGCTTCATTTTTTTGGAATTTAAAGGTTTATTACCTCTATATTCACGCGTCATTAATGCAAATTGTTATATTTTAGTGTTATTGCCCAAAATTAATGTTGATTTTAGAAGTGATACGATGGTGAGTTGTTCTATTCAATAGACTAGTTGTAGGAATCCTACATTCCTCTAACCGTAGACGTGTCTATCGTTTTCAGCAATCAAGAGATAATCATCTCTCTCAATCAGCTTTCTAAGCAACTTTTTGTAAACAATCACTAGAGCTTCAGAAAATTATTTAGAGACATTGAAACCCGTTCTTAGAACAATCGAAGACGCACACCTGAAAAATTGATAAGATATACATTTGCGAAGTTATGTTCGTTAGATCGACCGCTTTCATAAATTACTAAAAAGTATTAAAATGAGCATTAAGATATTCTAATTTGAATGCGATTCGCAAAAATATTCCATAAAAAGAATGGATTATGGATATGGAATGCGAATCGACGGGTTGTATATCATGCGAACGAACAATACAGTGTAATTACAGCACTTCAGGTATTGCTTTTTCTTTTATGCTCAATGACAAAATATTGAAGAACGTTTTGCTGCTTATTGCTGCAAAAGTTTTCTCATTAAAGTTTTATTCTTATTCGTTAAATAAGCATTAAATAACTCGCTCGAAAAACTCGTAATTTCTATAGTTTGATTAGTATTTTATGAGCAATTTTTTCATATTCAAATTTTATTTCCTTTATTAATTTTACTTCCTTTGCTCATAGAAAATTGAACTTAACGAATAAAAATGCTTACTCACATCCGCACAATAATTCAAAACCGGATCATGGGAGGCAAAACTTTTGCCGATTCTTGCCGCTAGTACGTCACCATAAAAAATTGTGCAAATTGAGATAACGACGCATAATAACCGGAAGTTGTTCATGCCTGAAATTGAATGATAGCACTCAGAATTGATAGTAATAAATGTCAGTGCAAATCAACGATTTTGATGGAACTCTTCAAATATTGCAAGAAATCGATAAAATAAGCAACAATGAATCTAATTGCAAATTACTATTTGCTAATTAAATAATATGATGTATTCCCATATGATAACATAAAATGATTAATTTTTGTTAGTAAAAATATAAGTAATAACACTGTTATTTCGCAGCTGGATGATCGATAAGTAAAACAGTATAACAGTTTACAGTTATGATTGGGTAATGCGTCGAGTAGAGATGATATAAAAATTCATGCTGACGTTTACCCTCTTTGAGCCATAATCATAGCACATCAAGCTGAAAACTATCATATAAAACACACCTTTCTAAGTTTCATAGAGTAAGAACAAACTGCCATGTTATTGCGAGAGGAGGTCAAATATATAGAGAGGGTCAAAAGACATATATATATATATATATATATATATATATATTGCCCCCTTTTGCATTAACATGGCAGTTTTTCGTATCTTTATGAAACGTTAGAAAATTCTCTTACTATTTCACTTCTTCTCGACGCATTACATGGTCATAATTAAAAACTGTTATACTTTTTTATTTAATAAAAATAAATAAAACTCATGTTTTACGAATTTCACTAATTCTATGCGTCAAAGCAAATTTGTTTAGAGTGAAGTTTTTTGTACATATATATTATAGTGTTGTTATTTTGAATATATATTCAAATGTTTTTTCTATGCTTAAAATAACGCATTACGGACGTGTGGAGTTAAAATAGAGAATCAAAGAAAAAATGTGCATAAAACAGGACTGGCCAAATTTATAGCCCATCCGTTCGGGCAGCCAATGTAAGACGAAAAGTTGTAAGCACTATATAGTACAAGGATGCGAAACCAACATCAACGATCGAATGATACTATCAAAAGAATTGCGAAACATCAAATACACACACGAAACAAAACGCGGGTATATTCACGTTCAAAACAGATTGCTGTAGTAAGGTGTTCGTTTATGTTGAACAAGTTGCTCAAAAATGACCCGAATCGCTGATTCAATGAGTATACGAAAACCAGTTTAGTTATTCTATCGCTTGCTTATGATCACCGAAATCAAATTTCATTCGTTTCACTTCAAATGTTTTTTAATCGCGACAAGTGTTGTGCTAACTTCACAATTCACGTCGATAATATTACGCTCAATATGTTAGCATTTTTTTCATGATATGCAAAATTATGAGATTCTTAAATGTTTTCTTAGCAGTCTGAGAGAAGGAAGCAATGAATGACATAAAGCGAACACTCTCTCCAACTGTTAACATGTTAAGTATAGCACGATCTCTACTAATTTTTGCATATCGCTGTGATGTGTGATAATCTAGTTCTATTACTGAAAACAATAGATTATTTTCACTCATTGATGTCAAGCTAAAAGAATTATCCATCCATCTATCAAGTCAACATGTTCGGAAGTATTATGCATGAAGAGACAAACGGAAAAGAAGTCAATTCAAGTTTCTAAGCAAAAGCAATGAGCACAATTTGTGATGTTCGTTTGCTAGAAAACATAAATAAAAACTCACAACAACGAAACAAACAACATTCGACGATAACTAGTATTCCACATAGAATTTTAGCACCTCCGAAGTGGAATAGCATTGCAAACAAGTCTAAAAAACGGAAAAGAAGTCAATTCAAGTTTCTAAGCAAAAGCAATGAGCACAATTTGTGATGTTCGTTTGCTAGAAAACATAAATAAAAACTCACAACAACGAAACAAACAACATTCGACGATAACTAGTATTCCACATAGAATTTTAGCACCTCCGAAGTGGAATAGCATTGCAAACAAGTCTAAATGCAACATTCTCTCCCAAATTCCCCGATGATTTAGTTTACAGCAAGCACTCCCAGCATTTCCATCAGTAAAAACTCTGTGCACATGTGAAGACTGTTGGCAGCAGTGGCGACATAGACAGCAACTCGAGTACCCTTGGAGGAAAAAACGGCAAAATGATATATCCTCATCTCCTGATTTTGTTCCACAGTGATCATAGAACGTTGCGGTACACGACGATTCTCGCTTCAAAAAAAGCGAAATTTGAAAAGACATAGAATACGATGATACGATAATATATGAGATGGAAACTTATCATTGACCATAGACGATCAGCTGTGATATATAAGTGGGTATGAAGAAAACAGATTGACAGTTATATATTGTAATGTTTCCGGGAGATAGTTGTAACTGTCATGGTTGGCAAAGGAACGCTTGGCGAATAGTGACGTGGCATTGCGCTTTCAAAGGTTTCAAAGAGTTTACGGAATGTTCATCTCCTGTCAGTGCCAATATTTACTTCCCAACAAAAATTTATACCGAAAATTCTATGGTACTTTCTAAGTAAATTTCTTTCTAAAAGAGGAATGTTCACGAAACGTTTTCGACTATTCATTCTGGAAATGTATTGATTTCACTGTTTTATATTTATAATTCGAATTACTATGCGTCATTCGGATATTTTTACATCATATCCACTCTTCCTTCAATGCGAAGAGATCCATTCCCTTGCCATCTGGTAGCTAATCCATTGGAGAAAAGCTTCGTTGTTTCCTAATGACAAGACAATTCTTCAATATTATGTCTCTCTTAATTTCTTGCATGATGATTTATATTACTGTTGTTGGTGGCAGATGTTGTGGCGCAAACTGTGCCTTGCTTAGGCGCAATTTTCCATTTTTTAGAATGTGGTTTACTGAGTCATTTGGAATGTAGTTTACTCTGGTTTACTGAGATGAGATATCGAGGAATGAATCTTTCTAAATTAAATATTAAATCGGCTATAACGTTCCTATTCATCAACTTTTAATGAGCAACGAATCGCTGTACACAACATCAGTGATGCGATGATTCGTTATTGTTCCTAAGTAATGAACTATTTCAGGTACACAATATCAGCGCATGACACACAAATCGAATGAACTGCAACTGCAGAAGCCGTAGGAAAAAAGATGGCTCAAGTTTCTTTGTAAAAATTTGAACTCCATAATCTAATTCATATTGAGAGAAAATTAAAGCAATGTCACGAAAAAAAATACTGAAATAAACTTACATAGCATCTAAAAGAGGAAATTAAAAATATTTACGCATAGAAATTACATAGAGTAAAGAAAATAAAAATTCGTCTAAAAACTAATTATTAAGCGTGAAATATTCTATACCAGAAATATCCAGTAGTGGATTGAGATAAGTCATTCGGAAACACTACTACGATGAAGATGAATTTGCCGCTTTCTAGTGCTATCGAACTTTTTTTTCTTTTGAAGAAATTTTTGTCAGTTGCCCTCTTGAACAGCTGTTCAAGTGAAAGCGCACTCAAGAGTCTTATCGACACCATATTTTATTACGATAGAAATGCAATAAAATAGGCCTTCTAGCAATCTTAGAGCTCTTTTAACTGAAAGAAAGGGTAGAACACTTACTGCAATACCTTAAAAAGTTACCAATAGGTAAACAATGAGATGCTTCAGCAGGTATTACTTCAATCACCGGAAAAACGTATCCTGTTTTCAACGTGACCGTTGCATGTGCATAGATGAAAGTGCACGCTGATGTATTTGTGGGTACATGTTGATGTGTATGAAGGCTGTTTCCTTTATTTGTTAATGAGTACAGCAGAGCAAAGGTGCTCTGAATTTATGTTCAACCGAGGAAGCATCGTTTCTGACCTCAATAGTAGAACCAAACTGAATCCTCGCATAGAGTGCATTTCGATCGTAGGAAAATGCCTCATATCTGCCACAATGTCACCCGTTTAGCTTGAGAACCTTTGTAAGTATGAGAAATGCTATGGGGAGACTCAATTCTGGCAAGTCGTAAGGGATGGAACTTTCTTTTTCAGTTTGAAGCAATAGTTCAATGGAACTAGCTAATGTGACAGAGTTTCTCATAAATGTTATAAGAAGAGAACGTTCCTAGAAATGTACCGGTCATTTGCAACTGGTCACGAGGTATGAGGATTTACTTGTCGACCTGAGACCGTAGGGTTAAGTTTAAGATAATTCAACGAAGGCTTTCACAGAGGTGGCATTGAGCATAAGTAGTTGCGGTAATGAGTTAAACATCCTAAGGTCATCTCCGACAAGTCAATAAGCATAATACTCTGGTTCTAGTAAAAGGAGATGGCGCTGGCTTTAAATCATTTTAGCAGATTCTAAGTTTGATGTTACAGAGTTGCAGTTCGCGAATGCTTGTCGACTCCAAAACGACTCCGATGCACCTCACATGCCTCAAAATGTTAGCAAATAAAGTCATTGCATCTGTCATATGTATGCATTTACCCACAAAAGGAGAATTTAGGAAGTAGAAGTCTGTCCCCTTCCATTGAAGGAATACGTAAAACGAATACGTAAAACTCAGTAGTCATCGATTTGATTTCCTCAGATCTAATGCCTTTACGCTAACTCTTAGAACAAAAGCCTTAACTACCAGATGTATGTTCTAGACTTAGCAAGCTTAATCGTCCATTTTCCAGTTTCGCTTTAAGACCGAACATGCCCCGCATATTGATAAGAGCACATTCGGCCGAATTCAGATGTTTAGTTACTGAAGACCAATTTGGCTGTTGGTGAGGTTTTTTATCAACTTTTGGGGGTCATTTTCCACTATTTTATTCGAAATTGTCTCAATTATATTTTTCTCTTATTTTTCTCTTAAGCTTTTGATTGTCTCTTCCTTTCTAATGTCTAGGTGAACGCTTGATCAGTTTTTTTGGTAATTTTGATATTTTTTTACGAGTCATTCATTGTTATCTCTGAGAACACTCTTTACCTTGAAACAATTGGAGAAAAAAATTGATTTCCCTCTCAAGGAAGTCAAGGAAGGTTTTTCTCTGAAATATTAGGGAATTCATACCCTCGGTGATTATCTTCCAAGCCTTAAGGTATGTTCGCAAATCTGTCAAACGTTTTTTTTTTCATTAAATTAGCGACCTCATAAGCGTTTTAATTTGGAAACACATGATATGTCTGTGTTGTGGTTGTTTTGTGTCTGAGTCTGATATATATTTTCATAAGAGTTACACCCACTATACTATAAAACAAGCAAACTATGGAAAACGTAATTTTCTGTGTGCAACGAATCGTAACCAATATGAATCATCTCTTCATTGTATGGCAAATTGCAATGCAAGAATGCAACATTCGATAAACGAAGATCTAGATGAAATTACACAATAAACGAGAAAATTGGCGAATTATTGAAGAAAATTCGCTGAAAACACTCTCTATATTTGATCAGCGAAATTTTGCTACATTTTAACTGCCTATAAAACTATTATATTCTTATAGTTGTTCAAACAAAAATCCAACTCTCTAAATGAATAAACAAATTTTTTCATCATTTAAATGTTAGTATGAGTAAATCAAGTGAACAACTTAAAAATTGTTCATTAATTCCATAGATTCTGTGAATTTCCTAAATTCTTATCAATCAATATCCCTATTGATTTCGAATATTTCCGTCAATTCAATTTTTATTCTCCCCAAATAATTTTTTCTGCGTATGAAAGCATAACTTCAAAAAAAGTTTTGCATTTTCAAATATAGGTATTGTGTATATTATCTCTATACTTAAATCATCGGCTATAGTATGATTCACAACTAAAGGAGCAATCAACGATGTCATCAATGCAAAGAAATGACTTAGAAACAAGTTTGTCAGCTTTTAACTGCTGTTGGCTCATATAAAAGCTCTCGGATGTTCATGATTCCTGTAATTCTTTTCCTGCTCGACTGTAGTTATGTCACCGATCGTTTACTTATTGTTATACGTTTTTATTGCCACCTTCATACCACATTCTGTTGAGCCGATCGCATTGCAGAAAGATAGAAATTTTGCACTGCAACTATTTCAGTCTCGTTCACTTGTGAGAGTTAAACGTCAATTCGGTGGATGTTGCTGTTGCAGGTGAGCTTTCGAATAATTTCGTCTCATAGTGATTACTTCATTCCATATAATTGAGAATATCCCGGTTTTTGCTTACCTATGAAACATTTAAAGGCTAGCCTTACCTATGAGGCATTTACGTTCCTCTAAACTATCGCCTCGATCGTAAGTGTGGTGGTGTATTGGTTAGTGACAACGTTATTGCAGAAGGAAAGGAGAGGAGAGTGCCTCAGAGGCAGCAAGAATATTTCGTTAAATAAAAGACTGCGATTCCCCCGTGTATCTGCAAGGAACTCCACTCGTATACCCATCTGCGCTGACCCCCATTGGGGAGACTGCTTGTGTGTTTGCAACCATTTTTTCCAAGGACTTAGGGAACAAAAGAAGGACGAGATTGCCCTCAACTAGCGGAACTCAGTGGTTGGAACGATTGTGGGGTCAATGCTCAATGAGGTTTGCAAGGTGACAAGGTGGTCTTGTCGACGCATGCAGCTTTTGCATCGAGCAGACATTTTCGAAACCTATAATAAAAACCTTATTCTCACCATAACATAAGCGGACTAGTAAGAATCTCGTCATAAATAGAATTTTAGTCTTCCTCTTTTTGGCAAACGCAGTAATCGACTTCGCTTTTGCTTTCCTTCTCTAATATTTTCCCTTAAAACCGATTTCCTTATCGAAGTATCGAAGGGTGCCTTATTCGCTAGCCCTACTTAATCCATCAACAACGCCATGAAGAAATGAAGATGAAGGGGACAAAAAGGTTCCGTGATGATATTCCGGATATTGTAATGATGAATTATTCACGCATTCACAGTTTCATCACAAAAATCCTTCAAGATGTACCATCAAAAGTTATCTAATTGCCATTGAATTTCTTTAAGAAATCTTGTTCGGTTCGATGAAACCTAACAGAATGTGGATGATGCAACAAGTAGAATGAGAGGAAGTAGGAAAGTCCGTCTAAGACGAATAGGAATGAGGAGAAGCAGGATGGTGCCCCCTTAGGATGAAAAAGAGTGAGGGGAAATAGCAGGATGTCACCTAAAAGAAAAGGAGTAAGGCAGAGCAGAAAGTTGTCGACGAGTTGAATGCTTCAAAAATCACAATGTAAGGCAGCTCCAGCTTAACACTCTTGATTTAATGTTCATAATTTCATTCACAATCCAGCCATTAGTAAGGTTAATGTTACATCGAAATAAAAATGCATCATCTAATGCAAACTTCACGACCTCACAACTACGTCCTGAGCTCACCTCCGTCTTAATTGTAAGAGGATCCGGAAATGTCCTGACTTAGTCCACTTTTTATCGTGAGATCGTGCGTAAGAAATGTCCTCACCAACTCTTTTGCGAATAAGACTTTCATAAAAACGAAAGTGAAGATTACTGATCTGCTATACTCTCATCTGAAAAGTCCACAAAAAAATGTTTTTAAACCATCTTAAATCAAAAGCCTTTTGCATATTTTTAACGATTCAAATGTTGTAATTTTGCAACATCTCCCTCTCTTGATGGAAACCAACCATTTGAAATAAACAAATAAATAATGCAAAAAAATTAAGAGAATTTTTATTAGGGGAATTGTTTAAGTTCCCTAATATAAATTCAGTAATAAGTAGTACACAAAATTTAATAGTGAAACCAATAAATACTACAAATGCAAAATATTTTTGCATAAAATTTCAACCATAATAAACAAATTCAACATTTCGCTTCTTCCATAAGAGTATTGCAATAGGAGTATTGCAATAAGAGTATTGCAATAAGAGTATTGCAATAGCAGCATTGCAATAAGAGTATTGCAATATGGTATTATGAATGTTCACAGTGACAGCAATTTCAGGTTTATAATCTGTTGTTGTTGCTGTTGCATTGGACGTAAACGTCGTTCATTGGAATTTCTTCGTCATATCGGAGTTGAGAAGACATCATTACTTACACGATCATAATGAATATTTTTTTGGATTACTTATACTTCATCTATGCTGATTTGTCAGAACTTTTTTCGTCTCACAATACAAGCGATATATGGTGGATTATTTGCCTAAGATGAAAAAGAAACTTTTAGATATAACGATTCGCTTTTATATTTATTTTTGCTTTTAAATATGCTTTTATTTTTGTATTATTTGAAATAAAATTATTTAAATGAGGGTTCGTATTCGACTATGAGGGATCATATGAACACGGGAAACAGCAATAAGACAGACAGAATAAAGTAGACATAGAGTTAAGTTAAAGAAAGTTAAAATAGTTACAGGAAACAGCAATATTTCTGTAACGTTCTACTTGCCTACCGTTGCATCCTACCATGTCGAAGTGATGTATAAAAGTAGATTCTTGTTTGTTTGTCTGTTTTTCATGAGTTTCCTTAAAGTCTTTAAGAGAGTCTTTTAAATATTCTACCGCTAAATGTGGCTACTATCATTTTTTGTAGCATAGATTCGTAGTGGAAATATGGTAGAGCATTAATCGGCCAAACAAGAGGTCGCAGGCTCGTCACCGAATGCGGACAAAGCTTTCGTTGGCGATCAGGAGCAGTCGTCATCTTCAGAGTTTAAGCTAGGCAAATTTTGGCTTCAAAACAAACATTTCGACCATGTAGCATTTATTTATTTATTTATTTATTTATTTATAGATTATAACATTTTTCACTTGAAAGATATTTGAAACGCTTGTGCCATGATGTGTAAAAATTTTTTTTCTCATATATAAAAATGTAAAAATTCGGAATGAAACGTTATGGGCAAAATTCATAAAATTTCCGCAAAATTGTTTTCATAACAGCGTTTCTCATATCTTAAGTAAAATATTTCATACAACGTAGTTTACTTTAAAACGTCTGGTTTAATGCAACAAACGCAACATTTTTTCTGCAAACAATTTACAACATCAAAGAAATATCCATCAAATTACTATATTTCGATAACTTTTATTAGTACACAACGGATGAAATAAATCCATTAGATATAATGATATTTAAGGAGGATATTCTTTGGTATGTTTGGAATATCGAAATAACCGCCAGAGGTAAAATAACTGGTGGAATTTGTCTGTTTGTTGAGCGTGATGGTGCATATCTGCCCTTAACGCCATTAATGCAACGAATAAAAGTGTATATGGGTTTTTGCGTAGTTCACATTGCACTCTTTAAATATTGCCGCACATTTGTGCAGATGTCAACACAATTTATACGGATAAAAACTATGCACTACGATGCTACACTTTGTTGAGTTGACCAGCTCGGCCACAATAGTCATCGAATCGGTATTGATGATGACGAAATAAGATACTCGAGTAGTTCGAGCTCTTGCTGCATCGTTCCACTATAAAATTGCCAATAGTGTGAACATCAACGCCAGTCGATACTCCAATCCTTCATATCTACCAGCTGATCACCTTCGCTGTCCACCTCTTCAAGTGGCTACTACTACATTAGCTCTAACGGTTGTCACTATTCCATAGCGATTAGTGAATAATAACTGCGCTGTTGAATTATAAATTGAAGTGTTAGACGTTCGAAACAGCCGCAACTATGCAGCCAACGATTTCTATCATATTGATAGCAGTGTTGTCTAGTGCTATCGCTGCTCCATCCCGCCTGAATAATTCGACGTCAAATGCCACAACTAACAACAGTGAAGTTACGGTTGTTCGAGCTAAGCGACAGTTTGGGTTCGGATGCGGGTAAGATGCTTTGATGTTGACTTTCATGACACTATGTTTCGAGTAATACACAAATGAACCACCACAGTTAACAATATTCATTGCAAACTGCTCTATAGCCTTACACATCTATAGACCTGAGTCTCGCATTCTCGAGATCAGTTAAATAGGTTCTCCAAGAATAGGCTGAGAGGGATAATTCAATGCACAGAAATCGAATTTCTTGGCAATGCCCCTAAAATAAGTACAGATACTATGTGATATATTCATTACTATAGATGTGAAATTTGAATATCAAAAAGTGTACTTAAATGATATCTCACAGAAAACATCTCAATATGCAAATGTGAAAAAAAAGGCAATATAATGGAATGGCCAAGAATTGACATTGGTGCAAAAGTAATTATTGCTATCTCAGAATTCTAAGTAACCAAATGATGAGATAGACGAACCTCCTAAACTGATTCGTCTCTCTTTTTTTAACCCTCTCCTGCTCAAATACACTCTTCATTTTTCTATTAGATTTTAGTTTGATTGTAATAAACGATCAATAACATATTTGTAACATTGCATTAAGTATTACACATCATGACTTACGATATTGTATGTAAATATTGTAATGCCTTTCTATGAATACATTGAAGATTTTCTTAATCGATTTTATTTCGTTGCAATTTGCTATTTGATGCTTTATAGGTTACATTAGAGATATTCTTTGGTATAGAGTCGGGAACCGAAATTAGACTATGTTAAAGTGTTGGGAACCGCTACAGACTTCAAATAAAGCTGTATTAGAGATTTTAGCTTAGGTTTAATTAGCCAAACTTGAGGCCGCATCACTACGAGCATGACTGCGAACCAATATCATCATAAGATCTCGGTTTGCGAATTACTATACTATCAATAATTTTGTTATACTCAAAGCTTGCCGTTTCTTCTAGCTATGTCAGGAACCAAAAAGCGTTCAATTTCAGGTGTTGTTGTTGCTGCCCACGCATAGGTATGCCGATAATTCCACCTATGCCAATGATACCATCGATGTGCCCAATGAGGCCTATTTGTATGATGCGACCAACGATATGCCTTCCACCACCGCCCATGTGTTGCCGACAAATGATGTGTTGTCCACCTATGATGGGCGGATTGGGATTCATGGGTGGTATGGGTGGATTCGGCGGTATCGGTCCGATCGGAGGGATGTGCGGCATGGGTGGATTCGCAAGTGTTCAGCAATTCCAGTATTTCGGTGGAGTAGCTCCTTTCGGTGCCATTGGTGGCTGCTGCGGTTATGGTGGTTTTGGCCGTAAAAGACGTTCCCTTGATCAGCACGAAGCAATCTCTTCACAAGTAGGAAGTAAGTAAAAGCACATAAAATGAGCTGCAGCTTATATATTGCGTATCAATGAACATTTTTGTCGGTTTGAGGTCGTAAATTCGAACTTTTCTTTCCTTGCCAATATTACAGTATTCGCATCCGAAAAATTCTTCAATCAATAAGTGGAGAAAATAGTCCAACTTTATGCGAATGAATGAATCCATTATCAAAACAGTGGAGGAAGTTCAAAGTTTTCATTGCAGTCTTTCCGCCCGTGACTCTGGCTACATTTTGCACCTTTCCTTCTCGTGGATTACGATGCGCAACTCTGAGTTGTGTTATGCCGGNCCCCCCCCCCCCCCCCCCCCCCACACCCCCTTCATACAGCTTCTCCGCACCTCGCTCTCAACTTAGACGAATCTCTCCTAGCACCACCTCAAAGACCTTAGAGTCTCCTTTCATCAACCTATCAATTAGGCGATGGGCAAACATATATATTCTTACCTCCCTACCATCGTTTTAACAATGATCAGTGAAAACCCCTAAGCGCACCTTAACACAACGACTTGCGAGCAACTTCCACTTTAACACCTCCTCCCTTTCTCCCACTCGCATTCAAGAATTGTAAACTTGCAGGTAGCTGAAATCGGCATCAACTCTGTCCTAAACAACTATGCACTGCTATATCGGATTATTGCCCATCTACCGCACAATTAAGCGCTTCACTGATCGCAATCGGATCACATTTGTTGTAATTTATGAGCGAATTTTTATTTACATCAATTTATTTATTATATCAATTTTACATAATTAATAAACTGTTCTCCAAAGGTATCAATGCAAGGTGGAATCGAAATCAAGGAACAATATTAACTCTAATTAGGCCGACATTTAAACTTCAGGACGAATTTCTCAATAGGTTTCTAGGTTTTTGACTTTGAAAGATTTTGCTCGAAATGATCCGATTTCAAAGCCTTTCATATGCTGAAATATTTTAAAAAAATGCTCCAAAAGAAAGTGACCCGAGAATTTGTGGAATGAATTCAAAAATCTACGAAATATTTTCAACATTTTCGGTTGCCTCTTCAATATGACCCAAAACATCAAGTGGAATATTTCAATAAAGATGATAGTGAAATGCATTCCACTAAAGATATTTCATAAACATAAAACAGCTGGAGAAACGTGAGAAAGGAACTTGGACAATAGACACTTTTGCATCGCTATCATCCGATCATCCAGTTTTATGAATTCCATAACAATAACTAATATATGAAACATTTCAATCACGTTTTAATTAACCTAAATGCTAGCGTAACCGTTCCTTTGAATATTCGTCCCTTTCCGACCTAACTGATCTTAAATGTATACAAACTTTTAAGTGCCTATATGAGTGATGGTATATGGAGTTAATCTGTGGTACATATTAGACCGTCAAATTTAACAGTTTTTACTTCAAAGTTCCCAAGCTGAAGCTACCAGACAGGCACAGAGATCCAAAGACAAACATACATATAGGCACAACGCTATCTTTTTGAAAGAAATTTGCAAAGATGCATAAAAGTTATCGATATAATTCAGCGAGAAGAATAATTTACATAAGTATTGAACATAAGCGTTTTAAAAAACAATCGAATAGAAATATTAGTTTAGAAAATGAACCCGTAAGAAATAATAACAAACAATATTCATAACAAATACACTAGATGCATCAAAAACGTACTTAAAATCATCAATCAACTATCAGAACCATATCTCAAAAAAACTTATGATATAGCCAACATTATTATTTCGATCTACTAAATTATCTGCAATGGTCTCAATCGACAAAATAAAGAAAACAAAGAAAATGCTAACTTAGTACAACTGATGTAGAGCAATACAAATAAACATAGTACCATTATTAATGTAAATTAAAACACCAAGTTAGGCTCCCTCAATCACCTAAGTAGATCCTCATCGACACTCCCAAGAACGTGGTTATCTCAAAAAATTGCATATTATACTATCATAATCATGAGAACAATCAAGTAAATAATAACAACTATGAAACATTTTAAGATTCGCATGCGAATATGTGCATAAAGTTCGCAGTCAAAAAATTATTCTAACAAATGTGGAAAAGAAGAAGGAAGATATGAATAATATTATCAAAAGTCTTATGTATGTCCACAGATTTCTATAATCGTACGTCACGAATTCGCATCAGACAAGTGGATTAAAAGAGATTTGTGGAATTATTTTATAGAGATATATTTATAATCAATGATAATGATTCGACGATTATCGATTGAAAAATTTTATTGACCATTTCGATAGAATAATGATTAGCCAAACGATACTTTCAATCCTTATAATATAATCGCATCAATGAGTTATTATTCGTTTATCGTTAACGAAGAGTAATGGATCGATGCGAATCTGACTCGAAATTAGTGACACTCCTGATGGCCAAACAAGTGATGACAACTGCAATCAACACAATTTAGGCCTTTTTGCTTTTCTTTCCACCATTATAGACACCACCCTCGCTATATATCATCATTCTACTCTATCACCTCTAATCAAATGGTATAACTTCTAACCTATATTATCACCATTAACATGTACAAAATGATGCTCTCTAATGAATTCTTTATAAAGAAAGAGGGAAAATAAACGAAGAAGAGCCGAAAATTGTTTTCATATATATCTTATAATTGTTTTTCTATACGATCTCATTGCATTCACTATTTTTTTTTAGTTTAAACATATAATAGAATTTTAGAAAACTGCTGATTTTCCAGAACGAACAACATTACAGTCATAATTTCCTGCCTGAAAAGGGCGCATCTAATTCTTGTAATCGTCCCCCGTAAGGTATATCTTCTATTCTATGACTTATATCATTACTCACCAAATATTACGGTTGTTCGTAAATCAAACACAACCAACCAACATCAACTGTCAAGAAAAAGCGGGAAAAGAGATGGCAAAGCATATTCATTTTCTTTGAGTGTCATGCATCATGTTTTATTCTTTTTCTCTATGTAAATTTCTATGAATTTTTATTTCAGCTCAATTTCAATAATAGGATTTGAGTGTTTTACTTTCTCAAATTTCTTCAAAACAATAGGCGTCAGTTAATGGATAAAATCCACGTTCCATCGTACATCACAATAGTGGAGAAAACAAATTGTGACCTAAATATGAAACATTGTTGCGATATAACGACTGCCTTGTTGACTACACGGCTATAAAAGTCACGAAGAATCGCATGAAAAAACAATCAAATATATGAAAGTGAAAACCCAAAAACCTTATTCAGACAAATTGTATAATTTCGGGAATTCATCCACGAATCCAATGTTCTATCGGCTATCAAAATCGGCGGTCGACCTGATATTTCAGTAAGCATAAAATTCAGCAATAAAGTATAGCATTGTGGAATTCGTGATGCAAACTCGATGGCTGGTCGTGGTACCCATTTCCAGAACTGCTTTAGATAATCCCTGAAACGAGTCAATGCAAATGTATGGGTTGCTCCGTAGAAACCTTAAATGACTGTATGTACCACAACTGAAGATACCGATGTATCCAAGAGAATTTTTTCAGGAAAAACACCGGTGCTTTCCGCGGAAATATTATTGGAAATATAAAAAAACTTTTTACTGAGTATATCAATAATCTTGGAGCACTCAACAAAAATCGTTGTAAAACACACATAAAAAATTAGACTACAACTGGGGTCATATTATGTTTGTGATCTATTCCCTTTCAGTGAACGCTCAATCCAATGACAGAAGAAAAACACGACTTCGTAAAAAAAGAGATCTTTAGAACTAAGTTCAAGCACATATAGCTGGCGTTAAAGCTCTTAATGTTTTCATACGTATGCACCGGAAGCAAGATAGACAGAACAGATGGGTGGCAGGTAACCTAGCATGTCATGCCTCTTCGTCCTGCTCGTCTGCCACCACNCCCCCCCCCCCCCCCCCCCCCCCCCCTCCCACTAACAACCATAAGACAGGCAACAAGAATACGGGTACGTATAGCAAGCCTTTACTTGCTTAAAACAGCAAAGTGGAGCAGCATAATCGAATATTGATTGCTTGAAGCCGTCTCGACTGTCCATACTTTACCAGATATCTGTAACGAATAGCATATCGATTGAGGGTTTGATAACAGCATAAACAATGATCAACAAATGAACAACTTGTTACAAAGAAAACAAATTTACCGCAAATGTTATATATGGAAATATGCT
This sequence comes from Baylisascaris schroederi, assembly GCA_006503575.1. Lineage (NCBI taxonomy): Eukaryota > Metazoa > Nematoda > Chromadorea > Rhabditida > Ascarididae > Baylisascaris > Baylisascaris schroederi. The sequence continues at coordinate 981,576 of QEWY01002504.1, read as the reverse complement.
AATGAAATGAATGATAATCAAATTCTCTTTGTAAGGCACAACTTAGTATCAAAATCTACACAAATACTATTTTTACTTTTTAACTACACTCTAAAGGAGGAATTCTTGATAACTGTTCGTACTCGTATCCAAACAATAACATAGAATCTGTCCTATAAATTAGTTAAAACGTCCAAAACACAAAAATTATTAAATTTAAATCAATAAGTGAGCAAAAACACTCCACAACATTTCAGTTTACAGTCCTCAAAAACTGAAGATAGAAGATGGATCTGCATATCTTGTTGTTCATAAAATAAGGGAATTGAAAGGAGAGCTTACGACACAGCTGTCGCCATACTGAATTCGAAGACCAATTTTCGATATAGTAGGAAAAGAACAAGCATTAAAAAAAGTCAACATATGTAGAGCACAATTTGTAAAGCAATATTTCTAATAAGAGAAAATTCCATAGAATCGTAAGAGGATGATTTCCCCTTAGAAACATTTCTTGCCTAAATTTCCACTTAAAGTTACTACTTGCAAACCATGTTGCCTCATCATTCGTTCATTTCTGCCATTCATCGTTCACTCTTTCTCTAAATTAACTGAAATTTCGATATGCAGACCTTATGTGATGCAGCATAGAATCCATGTAAACGTTTCGGCTCGAGTTGTACCGACTCCAAAGCGAATAACACATCATCACGAGATATTGAAACACGTTCATCGAGAAAGAAAATATATTCCGCAATGAGCTCATGATCACCACTCCTTGTGAGATTAAAGAATGCTGACTGATCCTATAATCAAACATTTATTCAAATTCACCGATAAAAAAAACTCATTCATGCTGAAATTTCAAAATTTAAAATCGATTTATTGATTTCGACACTGATCAAAGATCATGTCAATTTATTGATTGATTATGGCAAATATGAATTTGATCAATCAAATAGGGTCTTCAATTACAGCATCATAAACACCAATGTTGAGAAGCATATCGCAAAAGTACGAGTGACAAATGACAATGAACTTACTACTTCAACGATCCAAAGAGCATCAAAACAGCCGCTTTTGCTAATCTCCTCCCTGAGAATGAGTATTGAAAATTTTACCTTATTTTTAAATATTATTATTTATAAAATTCATAAATTATTCGCCATCAAGAAATTAGCAATAAAGTTCTTGTAGAGCGAAATAAAAACTAATATTTTCTCTATAGGGCAATCCTGAAGATCGCATAGATGCACAATCGTAATAAATAACTTCATTTAGTTTCTACTTTTATTTCGATAATAGTACTAAATATAAATGCTTTTGTATTCAATGTAGATAAGTTAATAGAATCATGGCTAGAAGGTCAATTCGATGCATTCGTTGCCTATGGAATATTGTCGTTTAAGCAATTTGACAGCATACGAAACGAGAATTTATAGTAGTTTTCTAGATATTCCGGTTATAACCCTCATTTCTATCTTTAAAAAACTCGTGGAAAGATCTCAATTTGACCTCCATTTCTAAATTCTGTTATCGTCAGTGGCAATGAGAGTTTTTCCTTAACGAGCACAACTCTTAGAAAATTATCATAAAACAATCAAAAAATCTCAATAATAAAATCAAAACGATAAATAAAATATTTACCGAGTTCGAGATAAGCCGAACATCCACCTCGGTTTCAACCGAGAAGTCATGTTGAAGTGGTGGAATACCACGACTTGCAGGCCACAAAACAATAATCTTAAAATATGAACACTACCTTTCAAATATATTGGTATCAGCTAAAATACCTACATAAGGTAACGGCCGTCCCCAAAACTAACGATAACCTCACTCAGCACAACAAAAAATTGTTGTGGATACTGAAATTTTTGAAAAATCAAATCAAATCAGCAAAAAAAGATCGTAAAAGCGCATCTGAAACGAGTTTAACAAAATACATATATCGCTATTACATAAATATCATAAAAAAGTTGAATAAACTCCCTTCTTCAAAAAACAGACTTGAAGACATAATTTGCTTTCGTATATCTCAAATACTGCACAATATTCTATCTAAATTCTGAGAGAAAATATGGCAGCCACAATAAAATTAGAAAATATACAACTTGAAAATTTAAATTAATTTAGTAAAACAATATACACTACTTATTATTCGATCGTTTTCCTGCATCGATATATTTATATTCATGGCAATCTAGCAAACAAATATTCAATTCAATCAAAGACGCAAAAAAAAATTCATATTTAAAAAAAACAGTTTTGCGAGATGACCGGTATATACATAACTATAAAAAATGCTTATAAGGTTCTACAATGGAAAAATTTTCCAACGCAAACAGCTGATTACTGTCTAATTCTCTCTGTAATCTCACTATTTATGACATTAAACAATGAAAAATTAAATTTAAATTATTAATGTTACTTAATAAACATTCCAAATGAATTCACCTTAACAACTTCATTGAGTGTCGAAAGTAAACGAACAAGACGAACAAGTCGACCGGAAACTTTATTTGTTGCTAAAATAGCAAATTCACACATTAAAGCATGTGTGGATTTCGATATTGGTAAACGTGGATATTCGGATATCGCATTCCAATGATATCCCTCTTCTCCACGTTGTTTCGCTATACGCTCTTCGATTATCTAATATTTAAATAAAATTTCAATTGAGGCATAACAAATGATAATCAAAAGTTTTAGTGTTAGAACATCTTCAATCTGCACAATTTCAGTAATAAATATAAAACTGAGCTTACTGACCATAACAATAGTTCATTCTGTATGAATTTCATATTTTGCAATATTGGTCTATCACCTTTTTGAATAGTGAAAAAAACTCTCAATTAAATGTGCCGTTTAAATTTTGGCGACTCCCCACCCTCCGTAATACCCGCAATAGGATTGTTGCCACCATTCAAAAAATAAGTTAGAGATTCTAGGTTTTATAGGCATTGCGTTCCCTTAAATTATAATATACGAAGTGATGGATTATTAGAGAATTCGTTTATATACACATAAATATGAAATATTCATTTGCACATTCACATAGGAGAAAAAGTAGACCGAATTCATGCAGAAATCATTCTTCTGAAACTAAATCCAAAACGAGCGTTAATCATTGGAAGATGTGATGTGTCAGAGAACATACATAATAATTAAAACAACAAAAACGATGGTGAAAAAGGTAGTAGATCAGAAGGCATAAGTCAATGGAAATGTCAGGTAGTCCAAACTCCGAAACATTTGCATCGATTGCTAGAACTACACTAGATAGATCGAGAGAATCCAGATGACTATGGCGAAGGCAGTCCTATAATAAGTCTCTGAAGTAATGAAGACCTCTATGAAGACTGGTTATTTAGATGTTACCTAGCAGAAAATTTATATATATATATATATATATATATATACATATATATATATATATATAACAACAAAACAGAAAAGCAAAATTCTACTGAAATGAATAAATAAAAAAATTCAAAACCGTAGCCGTTAAACGATTGAACAAAACTTTCATCTACCTGGACAGATGTGAGGACAATTTTTTCGACACTGCTGAAATATCGATGATAGAGACCACGAGCCTGTTGTTTCATGTAAAGAACCCTCTCCAGGGGTATTGCGTTTAGAACATCTGATATCTGCAAATAAATAAAAAACATTCAGTCTACATATTCGTTAAATACGAGTAGCCACTTCATAAACTAATGATGTCTTAAGTATCCACCACCGTGTTCCAATCAATAGGTAGTGTAGTTCTTGAGTGAATATCTTGGACCACTTGATTTGTTCATACCGATGCATTCAATAAGGCTGGAAGGCAAATAGGGATGCGTAATAAGACAGGTTAATTAAATATTATTTGGTAATTAGGTGGACTGCCATTGACTTGTAGGTCCTGCATATCGACAGTGATAAGACAACGACGATCAACAAAGTGGTCAGCAGGTGAATCTTTAACCCTTCTTATGAAGGGCAGCTGAAAATGTTTAATATATAAAGAATGAATAAATTGAGAAACAAAAGATGTAAACTTACAGTAAGTACGGTATCCTCATGTGCAATGACAGCCGCCTGTGACCAATCAATAATCTCTGAGAAGGGTAGCTCCCAATCATCCGAGAGGATTACTGGTATACAACCTAGACGAAGCGACTCAAGGAAACGGAATGAGCCAAGACGACGACCACGTGGAGTGAGGCAGAAGGTCGAGTTCGACATTGTTTTTTCGTAATCCCATCTAAGTTTCTTTGCATGTCATACTGTTCCATTCTCAAATTAAGATCACAGTCACGCATCAACAACCTCTATTGCGCCCCTCATTAAAATAAATGGGAATTATCGCAAACTCACTGCATTATTCCTTTCTAAATGAAGTAAAAAAAAAAAAGAACTAAAGGATATCAGTTATAATTCAAAATCTACATAATCGATACAATTGCTTTAACAAAAAATAATAATACTAAAAAGTGAATGATCAGTTTACATTGAAATTTAGAGGAAAGCATATGTTGGTAATACCATCGCTACCAAAATCATTGCAATTCCCCTCCCTTATTCCTTAAATAAAAGAAATTCATACGAAAATGAGTACCTTTCATATTCGATATTATCCTCATCACAGCGTTCATCCTCATATTTCTTCCAGTCATTATTGTGCTTACATGTTGTCACCATAACCACTGAGTGGGCATTATGTAAATGATATAGAGAATCGCGTGTCTCCGAGCCTATCCCATAGACATAGCGCTTTCCTTTAAAGCTTACTAAGTACTCATCTTTTAGCTTTAGAGGCCATATCGACTGAAAATTAATATAATTTTATCAGAGATAACGATATAATTTATTCTTTGAACAATAGTAATCGCATCGTAATTAGTTAATGAATTCAATTTTATTTCCTCAACGTAAGATTCCAATGAAGTCAGCAAAAAAAACAAAGATTGAATAAAAAAATTGAATAAATAAATGAATAAACAAATAAATAAATAAATAACAATAGTAATCGCATCGTAATTAGTTAATGAATTCAATTTTATTTCCTCAACGTAAGATTCCAATGAAGTCAGCAAAAAAAACAAAGATTGAATAAAAAAATTGAATAAATAAATGAATAAACAAATAAATAAATAAATAATTAATTAATTAATTAAACGGAAGAAGTAAAAGTTGAAAATTAATGATGAAATGTGGACATAGAAATCAACGGAATGAGGATCACGAATTGAGTAAGTAAACCTCGCTGTAACGTTCATCGCTACATTTAAAAAAATCCAATTCAACAGTAGAATTTCAAAAATCAGAATTCTACCTGACGATGTATAATGTGCATAAACGTAACGATCAACACTATAGAGTGTTTATTTCACGGAAAATTCACACTCGTATTATTCATTGCTGTACCTATTTGTGTTTAGACATAAAGATAGGGAACAGCTGACCAAAATGCCACAGATGGGTCGCTCCACCTCGCAAATCTATGGTTTGGATATGTGGAGAATGAATGAAAAAAGGTCAAAGGTCACCCGTTCAAAAAGCAAAAATTTCCAAAGATGAACTGTTTAAATAACAAACAATAAAAGGTTTGATACGGTCATATAAACCGAATTATTTGACTAATAAGAAAATGAGCCCTTACCTCAACAACAGTCCTCAATGAATGCTCTTTATGGAATAGTGGGAAAGAGAGATCAAAATTTGGACGAAAAATCTGTAAAAGAATAGAAATTAATTCGCTCAATTTTCAATTAGAATAAACATAATTTTTATTAGCATTGACGAAACAATATACAGCATTGGAAGCATGCCAAAATTACTCAAGCATATCGACAGGAATATATAGCATACCTTATAACCTATGAAAATATTTCCCAGGTGGGAATGGTACCTTCTTCACTGCCTCACTCACTCAAGTATTAATACTTCATAATGCATTAGCACTTAATTATGTCATTTCATGACCTACAACTATACAATGTACAACTTTGATGCGATCTTTACCCAAGTGAAGAGGGAATAAACGGGTAAGCATGTTAAAGAAGCTGATGCAATATACATTCGATTTGATCAACCATATTTATCTCCCATCAATAAATAAAAAACAAGAAAGAATGCGATGATTTTTGAATTAAGCCGACCGCTCTCATAAATGTTCTGCAAAAAAAAAGTCGCTTTTCTGTGGTTCGATTAGCTTCGACCAGTGAATTTTGAGTGAATTTTGAGATAAATTTTGAGTCTCAGTAAAAAATCTCTCAGCAATATATTTATGTACTACATTCAACCAAGTGAATTGGCATTCAACCAAAAGAAAACTTCTGAACTACAAAAATCCCATCAAAAAATTAAAGAAAAAAAATAAAACTAAAAACCTGAGCATTAGCACTAGCCCTTGCGACCATAGCATATCCCACATTGAATCCGAGATCATGATCCGAATAATCCGGATATGTTCCATGATATAAATTGAAGATAATATGATTACGACCACCATTCCATAGATCACTATGCAATGCCTCGATTTGTTCATCGACATGTTTCACATAATTCTCGCTGAAATAAATTATAAAATTAATACAAAAACACTTATGATCGTAAATATAAAAAATGATCGACGCTATTTTAGCTTTTTTTCTTAATTTCTATTTATTTTATGTGATAAACTGGTGTGAAGTTTTATCATTTATCTTAATCATGGATCAATAATCATTAAAACTTTGATTAGTTTTGTTTAGTTTGCATAGCTTTCATACTATCAAATAAAACGCCGAATATAAGGTGACCATAATATGAGATTAAGACAGATAGAAATGAACGATGCTTGAATTTTAATAAAAAGGCTACGAACAGCTAGAACTTTAAGATTTGTCTAATTTAATTATTTATGGAAAGAAAAGATGAAATGAATTAAATTCATTTAATGTAAAGTTAATTTTCAAGTTTTTGCATATTATAATAGCTCATATGAACTTCAAAAGGATGAGAATATAGATAATTATATATTCATAAAATAAATCAATTTTTTATTAAGCAATTATATAAACCTAACTTTATCATTTAATTTTATATGAAATTGCAGATGATCGGTAGATTCAGATGACGATCCGATCATATTATTCAACTGTTTAAATTGCCTATATTGAGTGCAACAAACATATATTTGCCTATTGTTGCCAATAAAATGAATTATTATTGTTTTTATTATTATTGATATTAGCAGTGAATAGAATCTCCCAATGATACAGCATTTTATTAAAAATTAAGAGAAATTTTTTTTAATGCAAAATGTTGCTAAAAATTGATGGAAAAAATTGGAAAACCTTTTTCTATCACGGTCAATCGTATCGATGCTCAACACAAATAGACATGCCTTGCTTGGATCATCTGTATAGTAGACACTTTCACGAAGCACCTAAATTTGCATAAATAGTGTGATCGGTATATGCATGACAACTAAAGGCTAATTGATGATCATCTATTCACTTAGCAACTTAAATTTAGAGATGTAAAAGATGAAGGGATAAGAGGGTTTGAGGGATGGGATGGGATAACGCAGATTAAGATTTCTGGGTACACGGGATAATTACAGAAAATGAGCAGAGTTCGAAGTGGGAATTAAAATGAGTTGAGCAATAATGAAATGCAGAATTTTACAGTTCGAAATTTCGTTCAAGATTCTGCTTGCAGAGGAGAAGAGATGATTTCTAGATGCGAGACCTCAAAAACTTTTAAATGGTTCGTCAAATTTTCATTTTTTTAAATCTAAAATCTATTCCTTTTTCATTAAATTCTGCCAGTAACACTCGCTTCTCTCTGTAGAGCTGAACAAAGTGGTTCCAACATGTGTAAAAGATAAGATCTAGAATATATTAAGAACTCATATGAAGATGCAAAGAGGAAAGAGAATTAAGATGTGAAGAGGGCGTTGGTCGACGACGTGAAAGTGTTTTGGGAGAGGGTAGGGGGGATACGATATGACCTGTTACAATGCGAAGGACTCCACCATCATCCGACCTCCTCATCAAGCTGTAATGGAATGCCTATGAAGAGATATTTTGTAATGTTAACGCAAATTTGGGATTGCCTTTCAAATGGCAGCATAATAACTTCCGATACCGTTTAAAGTCGATTCTTGAAGAAATTTTTTATCTATGAGAAAGTTTAATATTTTTATATAATTCTTATCGAAATGAAAACCTTGAAAATCCATCGAAATAAATATAAATATGAAGATGAAATATTATAAAACTATCAAGAGGATCACTAATTTTACCATATCCCACCACCTCTTCTCGGTACGGGACAGTTAAGGGGTTCGGGGTGGGGGGAAAGGACTACACCAGCGAAGCGTTATGCTTTGTCAAGTCCTACCATACTGGAAAGGTTCCCAGTAGGTTAGAGGGTGACGCTGCGTGTCTGATCTGACCATCCCCGCTAAGTGTGGAAAGGCGAACCGCAGCTGCAGGGACTCGAGGGTTAGCAACCCGAACGTCACCGCCTGCAAACCTCAACCGCTAAAAAGTGGTGTATGGAACTTGACAGATCGGTCCCCACCCTTGGCGGATCGACGGATCGTCAGGTGATTTACATAACGTTTTATTAAAGCATGAGTAAATTCGAGCTTCATTCCACACATATCTTTTGAAATGGAACAGCAAGTAAAGAACTTACGGAACGTTGGCGTTATTGTGAGCAGTTGCCGTAGCCATTGAGTGTAAATGATTGAACGTAATATATGATGGAGCATCGTTGCATAAATTCATCGATGATAATGAGATGCGATGCAATAAAAATATAAACAAAATAACAAATAGAAAAGCTGCTAGAATCGAATAACGAATTATAGCCTTCATTGGTTGCGGTTAGTTCAATATTATGAGAGTACAGTTATGGTTATCGATGTTAATCCATGATCATCGCGGTTCCCATTTATCTCATCCAAGATTGTTTATTTATTCGATTAACGCGATCAGCATAAACATTATGCCTTAATAAAAGAAATTTTTTAATACATAATAATCCATTTCGTAGTTTCAACGGTTATAGAGTAAATATGCAAATTTAGCTAATTATGCAAATATTCGGCGGAAATGACCAGCAATAAGAAAATAGCATAAATAAGGAATGTAAAAATAACGACTAGCAAGAGATGATACTGCAAATCAATCCGTAATATAATTTTCATATTTAATATTAAGTGGTACTCAATTCGATTAGAAATTAGTGATAAATTTTTACTAAAATCAATAAAACACATCGATAAATCACCTAAAAGACTATTTTGCAAGAAATTTTCCTGTAGATTAATTTAAAATGTTATAGGGAAATATTAAAGAAGAGGGGAAGGGTGTATCGAAAGGTGTGATTGGAAAGAAAGGTATTAACATTCAATGGCTATAAAATTTCTCATCTCAAAAGTATTTTTTTAGCTAAACAATTAAGAACACATTTGCGATAGTATCTCTGTAATAGATATATGGTTGATTTATAAATAATAACCCTTTGTAAATTTTTTCATATTTTTGAATAAATTAAAAGTTTTATTATTATCATTCCTAATCTTAATAGTTACCTGTTCTCTTACCTGTTTCTAATACTAATAAACACATATGAAAAATATTGTTTTTTATTCAAAAATAAAGCTCGTTGAGATCATTTAAATTTGTGCGTATATTGCAACGGAAATAAATCAATAAGTATCTTCCGTTGCGAACATTTTCGTTCATGTTATTGCAGTATTCTAAACGATTACGCTTACTATTTGTAGTGGAAGTTCCTCGAACTCAGTGTCCAGCGTTTTTGGCAGCTGGATGTAGATAGGTTCATTAGGTTTATGGTATGTGATTATGCCAGTGCCCTGAAGCTAGACTCCTTCATCCATTGGGAAGTGTATTGTCAACTTTTGATTGCCTTCCAAGATTTCAGTGATGCTAATTAAGTAGGCACCTCGTTTGTTAGAGTGACAGGCGGGAATAAACTAAAATATGGGCATGATAAGAGCTCATAATTAGTTGTGGACTCTTTGAAAACATGACGTAGTACAAGAAATTGTATTGAGGTGTAGCTGAATGAATTACCGCAGCGAATGTAAATTTTTGTGTAAATGTTAGAAAATTCAACGAATGTAAATTTTTGTGTAAATGTTAGAAAATTCAAGTAACATAAATTTAATGCTAAATCGGTATAGCATTAGATTGGTCTTGTTGTTTTATTTGTTGGGGAATGTTTTTCATCAAAAAAAAGAGATGCCAATAGTATTAAGTTATTTGTTGAGCTATTCATTTATGCAAGACTTAGTAAGTGGTACGTTTCCCAGAGCCTGGGAAAAGGCAATTGGGAGGACCTTCCGAGAAACTTCTTTTCGTTAATTTTTCCCATAAAGGTAAAGCATAAACTTGATGTCATTCGTTTGTAGAATGTTTGATATTATCGTCAAGAATGCAATGCTCGTATATTTAACACTGATTGTCAGTCTAGATGTCAAGTAATTTGGGTTCTTACTTGGTAGGTTAATTATTTCGCAACTTCCGTCGGTTATTTCTGATTGGTTTGAGGGATTAAATGGGGTATCGATTTGGTGTAATTTAAACATGTGATCCAACCTTGTGTCTGGTTTATTCAGGGAAGGTATAACATGGTTCGCTTCATATATATAATTATAAAACAGGTGTTAACTTACTTTCTTCCGTGTGTAATTTACATTTAATAACGCTATATAATAGCTGTAATAAACATTAACCTACTTTTATAGGGTGATTGGGTGTGAGTGATTCGATGCGCCATATAGTTGATGTTGCATGTGAAAACTGTTGACAACAAAGCGGGAATATTTGGGAGAGTCGTTTCTGAAGGAGGGAAATGGAGAGACTATGCATTCCAACAACCTCTTCGGCATCCAGGATCATTCATCGTATAACATCGCTTATGGGTTTTCATACGTCGACTCCTCGAAATTGGCAAAGTGAGTTAATTACTTCTTTATTAGTGTAAAGCTTCTGATTTCTGAAATTATATGAGGTCCAGCTAGACGATGGCGCAAATGCATTTAGGAAGAGTGTGTGTGTTTGTGTGTGTGTGTGTTTGTGTGTGTAGGAGGGGAGGGAATGGGAGAAGGGAAAAAGGGTGATGGAATTGCCCTTTAATTCATCTGAAGTAATTCACTATGACGTGTACATTGCCGGTTTACGTTCTTGTCGTATAGATAATGATTTCCGTTGTTTCACGGCAAAACTTTTCTCATCGACTTATAAATTTTCATTGTGTTTTCCCTTATAGTTGTAAGCATGATGATCGTTTAGCTATGCTGATAATATTTTGCAATTAGAGAGAATAAGTAAAATAATATTATTCACGGTTATTCAGTTAATTTTTTTAGAGTCGATATATATGCGAGAAAAATCAAAAAATATCACTCTTGTGGTATTTATTTACTCGGTTTATTTATATCATTAGGTTTTGCCTATATGCAAATAATGCATGCTGCCATTTGGTCACAATGAAATTTTACAAAGATGAACCCTTCCACCTCGCCCCCCCTTTCCCCTACCTCATTTCTTCGTTCAAAATTTTGTTCGAGGTAAATGCAAAATTCGTCGTATGGAATTTAACCGTCGCCTCATATCGTTTTAACCAATATATTATTACCTAAGACCTTTATTTATGGAATAATGCATCAATAATATTAATAGTAGCAATTAGCTCACAGGACAGTAAAATATCCTCATTATGTGAATTTCTCCACCGCGCATTTGTTTGCTATATAAATTTCAGACTTCGAAAACGAACGTCACTTTGAACCAGGAGAGGATGTGTTGAAACGTGTATGGCATGGACTCACCTATGATTTTAGGCGGTGGAAAAGAAGATATATGGAGGTAATACTTAACTATCACTACCTTTTTTTACAACAACTCAACAAAACATGTGTATATTAAAATAAAGAAAGTTTACATTTTCTTCGTTTATTGTTAAGTCTGTTCTAGGTATATGAGATTACACTATTCTATGAGATGGCCTACCGGCTGCTATTTATTATTATTCCAGTTGATATGTATTTTTCTATCCATTCGATGTTGTATATCATCAATATTCGCCCTTTTCTCTTCATTTAGAAACGAAGAGATAAGGTTGGATTCGGCAACTCGATATTGAAGCTGCTCTATATTAGCGTCCGCAAATGAATGCAGTAATTATGGAAATTACCCACAGCTGACAGCTTAAAAGTAGATGAAGGGGAGCAGGTGGATATGTTGATATGTATCTTATTGGAACAGGATATAGGTGATAGTATATGCGTTAAGAAGCCAAAGTTTCAGGCACGATACGATGCATTTAAAAGACGCAACCCAATAGCGCATATGAAGCATTCTGTACTCGATAATGAGGTGTTCCCTTTCAGAACTGAGGTTATATTTATTATTCCTTTTTGCAATCTCTTATTTATGGTACTTTCGTTGTTTTTCTTCTTGTTGCTGTTTATTCGTTTGAGTTAATTGAAGAGAAGGGGAAGTTTCAATCGCAGATTTTCGTTCTTTGACAACCCTACTTGGACGAGGTAGTCGAATTAAGCGGGTTGAGGTGGTCGGAGTTAGGTGGGTGGAAGTAGTCGTTCTTAGCTCGGTGGAGCTAGTCGGACTTAGATGGGTTGAGGTAGCTCAACTTTTGTGATCATCTAACTCTCTTCACTATGGGTTTATTTTTATGTTTGTTTTTATTTTATTTTTTAAGCGTGGTCATCAGCTTGTCTTGTAGCTCATTTTATGGTCATCTTTGTCACAATTTATATGATGCAAATATTTATGCTATCAGCTTTGCTTATTTTTGATTCATTTTTATGTGTTTAAAATGTTTTTTGGTAATTTCAATATTAATGTTTGAGCATCATTTTAGGTTTTAATTATTGGTGGTGGATTAACGGGTTCCTCGACTGCCTATTGGATAAAACAACGTTTTCGAGATGAAGATTTTAAGGTTACTGTTGTGGAGAACAATGATAAGGTGATCACTTTTATTATTAATGCCCATCGCAGAGAATGCTTGAATGATTCCATGTAAAAATAATCTCTCGAAAAATCGATGTTTGTTTCGCGAGGTGATTTCATTGAAATCTTTCACAAATAGTCGATTTTCCATCTTCATATTAGTATAGTGCATCGTCTACTCCCTCTCGGGAGAGAGGTTTCCGTGTATCTCTCTTGCATGTGCTAAGTTCTATGGGATTTTTCGGCCATATTTTCCACAGGGCCTACATTCTTGTGTTCTTTGCTGAGTTCCTTCTATGTGAAGGATCACTGAAGAGTGAGTTGCGTTGTTGGTACACGAAATTCATAGTTCTTTGTTTGTTGAAAGTTGAAGTCACTTCTTTATTGTGATGGGCATTTATAGGAAGCTTATTCACATTTTATCTCTGCACTTATAGCTGATTGATCGACGTCTATAGGCATGCTCCCTCCCTCTTCGTCCTCTCCATTCTCCTTCGCCGATTTTTTTATTGGTATACAGAAGAAGTTTAGAAGGTCGAGTGTGATGGTATATTATCGTGTTATGTCAGGTCTTCACTCATCGTTAAACGAATGTCACCCCACCGGTGCATTTGTACCGGAACACATTTCCAGCCTATTCCCCTAATCTTGTTATAAATTTGATTTATGGCATTTACTTTAGTTTTTCTTCTTTTCAGTTTGCTCAAAGTTCAACAATGCTTTCATGTGGTGGTATAACGCAGCAATTCTGTGTCCCTGAACATATTGAGATGTCGATGTTTACCACTGAATTTCTACGACATGCTGGAGAGCATCTAAGAATATTAGGTTAATGAATGCTTTACAATACTTCAAATATCTATTTTATCGTTGGGGTTTCAAGATCGATGACGTCATTAATTGTATAGCTTGATGACGTCATCGACTATCAGAACAAAGAGCCTACATTCTCCTCGAATAATTTTTTAAATTGAATTTGAATTGGGAAATAAATTTCGAAGGATATATCTTTACCTCTTTAATATGGATCATTGTGTTTGTTGTTTTACCATGGGAATAGCAATGAAAGTTGTAACATATATTACCAAAATATTACAGTATTATTTAATCAATATTTCTACTATCATACAACTCTTTCGATGTTTAAAACGTGAACGTGATTGTCGACTAGTGAAGGTGATGTACGGTGCTTGTTTATACTCCCTATTTTGGTTAAGTTCCATATCGGAAATGATTGGAGACAATTTGAACACCTTTTGCAGTGTAAATTATCATTTTGAATGTAAACATTTCTATATAGAGTAGAAAAGAAGGTTCACTCAACGCTTTTTTTTCTTAATTGTGCAACTTTTTCGAAATTTTCTATTGACACAACTTTCATATCTCTCTCCCTCTCCATATATTTTGCGCGTAAATGGCACAAGTTTCTAGTTTTATAATTGAAATAACTATTTTATTTTTAATTCAATGACATTACAGTTGAGTCGTCAATGAGTGTATATGTTTATTTTTTTTTTTAGACAACGATCCACCAGATATAAACTTTCTTCCGATGGGATATATGCACTTGGCATGTACATCGGAAGATGCGGATCGCCTTCGCGAGAATTGGAAATTGCAAATGTATTTCTTAAATTTTCACTTCTATCGCTTTGGGAGGTCAATGATGAAATCTTATAAACGAGTTGCACGGGAAATTTTTCTTTTCGAATGTTTATTTGCGTAGCATTGTTGGGAAGGGGGGGGGGGGGGGGGGGGGGGGGGGGGGGAATGCAGAGAGGAATTAGCCTCTAATCTGTTGGTCACTAAGTTTGTTAAGTTAATTATCCGGCATATTTATCCTTCGAAAAGTGATCGCAGATATCCACTCTCACTAACAGAGATCCACTCTTCTGAAAAATGCCTTTTGTTCAAATAGTGCATTACTTTGTAATTTACAAGTTTTCATAGTGGATTTTCTTTTGCAGAGGAAAGGGTGCTCGTGTGGCAGTATTTACTCATGATGAGCTTGTCGCGAAATTTCCGTTCATTAATTTCGACGATGTTCTCCTTGGAACATATGGTGCGTTTAAATCAAAATGATTTAATTTACACATCTTTATGATAGAACTAGATGATATGGCTGGTGGATTATTGGATATATCTTTGCTGCCTTTCTAGGATATCATTTCTTTTTGTTTTCAAAGATATGTTATAATTCAACATTGCATAATAATGTGCCATCCTTAATGATGTCAGTCTATATATGATCACTATCCTGCTTTTGTATTCATCAACGAGAGACACTTTGTTGTGCCTGCAAGGGAGGAGGTGGAGAGTCTGCTTTATCATAGACGACGAAGCTCATAACATCGACAGTAGTATATAGTTTTTTGTTTCATTCTCTTCCTTTGAAACCGTTTTTTTGTGGTCCACGCGTGGCGTGAAACTGTTATCAAGAGGAGAGTGGAGGTATGGGGGGGGGGGGGGGGGGGGGGGGGGGGGGGGCAAAGAATTCCCCTCTTTCAAAGCCACAAACCCACTATAGAGCTTCATTCAGCATGCATGCAGCATGAAAAATGTGCAAATTTTGATAGGTCATAGGTTTTTTTAAATTTATATAGAAGGCATCGAAAATGCAGTTGTTCCTCTCATATTGCTATCTTTTCTGAAGGCGCTCTTGCTTTAATTTTTTATTCCCCTTCCTCGAACCGAAATCTCGTCTGTGGTACTTCTTGCAAACTATATTTGAAGCGAAACATGCAATCAGTTACGGCAGCGGCGTTATTTATACTCAGGCTGTTAATTAGGCAACGGTTGCATTCTACCCGAAACACTTTGATGGCACCTGGTTATCTAATGTCAAGTGGATTATTCGAACATATCAGAAAATGTTGTATTTGTAGGATTAGAGAACGAAGGTTGCATCGACGCTTGGCAACTCTTGTCGGCAATTCGTGAAAAGAATATCACTCTTGGTGTGCAATATGTGAAAGGCGAAGTAGAAGGTTGGTGCAACGTATTTATTTATTTATTTATTTATTTATTTATTTATTTATTCATCCATTTTTTATTGAAAGCTTTCGAAGAAAGAATTTCAGAAAAAAATTACTAAGATTGTGAGAGCTTATCAACTGTCAGAAATTAAGGGAACATGGAGGCTACCCTTTCGATTTGTGGTTTTAGCTTCCTCACACCGCTCGGATTAGTGATTTTTGGGATATATGATACAATCTGTTTAGCAGATTTTTTAATAGTGATGAAAATGTGTAATATATCTTATTATGATAATAGCTGTCATAAGAGTGGAATATGCAGGGATTGAAAGACTTGGATGTGGACTCGGCCGGTGGACAAAGGGAAGGGGAAGGGAGGTGCTGTCGTCATGCACCAGGGGATGACACATCGTCGTTCTAGTTCATGCTGCTCCCTGCAGCCCTTACTTATATCGCAGTCTTCATGCTGATGGCGTCTTATAGCTTGAAAAGCATCTATGGTTATCATATTTAAGTTTCTTTTCGTTTAAATGATGAATGTAAAATTTATTTGCAAATATTGTTTGAGGTTTCCTTTTTGAACATCCTCATGGAATGCGAGAATTACATGGATACGAAGAGGATGAAATTGCCGATGAAATGAAACAAGCTTATCGAAGGATTCGTGGTGTTTATGTTCGTTGCAAATTCCATTACTATTCGACCGTTTTGATAAACTTTTTTTCTAAAATGTTATATCTGAGATTGTTTATTTGAAATCTGTTAAATCTCTTATAAGACGCTTTCAAAGACATTAAAAAATCTGTTACCCCTACTTTTACTCATCTTTATAAATTTGCATCTGCTAAGCACATTGTAAGATGCCCATATATCTATCGTAGTCGTAAAATTGCGACTGGAACAAGGGTAATTATGTTTCAGTAATGTAATTTCAGCCCACATAGTACCACCATGGTTATCCATCATTATATGAAGGGGTTATATACACTTGAATTCACATGCATTTTATGATTCGGTGGGTGGCATTTAAACAGGTCGGATTGGAATTTCGCAGCCGGTTTAGGACAACGAATGGTGCTTTTGTACTTGGTCAGTCGCTTTCGATTGCTAGAACCAACATTCAACTAGATGCATCGAATTTATTTTGGATGCATTTTGCATTAATCGGCCATATTTCATAGTCGATTGGGCTGAAAGTTTAAAGTATGAATGCATTACTGCGAGCACTTTATTGTTTAGCAACGATTGATGGAGTGGATTTTCTCTCATAAACATGAGTAGAAAAACGTCGCATCGTGCCAATTCTTTTGGCTTGCTTTCCGATTTGTTAACACTTGCAGATAACTTGCTTGCGATAACCGATGAATGAAAAGGAATTTTTCTAGGTGAGGCCTCAAATGACCGACGCTTCAGCGCGACCGATTCGAACGCATTTCGTTGTGAATGCAGCTGGGCCATGGGCAGGGAAGATCGCTGAGATGGCTGGCATTGGTTGGTGTTTTTAAGTTGAAGGTTATTGTAGCTTTTTTAACGATTTAGTTCCGACACACACAATGTTTTCGCTTATTTGGAATTGTCAAACGTTATACTGATTCTCCTAAGTATGGAATTCTTAGCCACTCAAGAAATTTTAGTTGGACCTTTTTTTACGGTCTGTGTGCCGCTTCTTTCATATTTTTTACAAACATGGCAATTATCAGTTTCGACAGAGAGCTGAGCAAAATTGAATTAGCGAGTATTTATAGTGATACGAATATGCTCGATATATGAAGCTTAATTTTTGCAGTATCATCTTTTTGAGGTAAAGGAAAAGGTCTCCTGGCAGTGAAATTGCCAATCGAGCCACGCAAACGAATGGTGTTTGTTGTCCACGCACCTGAGGTACCTCCAATCGATATGCCGGCTTTGGTTGATCCAACTGGTGTTTATTGTTTGCAGGAGGAAGCAGGCAATACCTTCATTTGTGGCAAGTTACCAACTAAGGTTTGTTCTTTTTACTATCTCTTGCAGCATCGGGGTTTATGAATCTCTATTCTACTCTTGTTTCAAGCGTGAAATAAAGAAGCGCGGTGAAGATACCATCGACGTTCGCTGATTTCGGTTGATCCAATGTTCTGTCAGATTTCTTCATTAAATACTAACATCCTATGGAAACGATTGAAATCTTTTTGTTATCTCAATTTGCTTGAATCGTTGCATTTGATAGTTTTATGCTTTCATCATATTCGCTTCAATTTGACTTTATCTAATGCAGTCAGCAGGAAGGTGAGTAGTTGCACCAGGTGATGAATATGAATTTAGCCTAGATTCAAATGTTAAAAATTTGTTGCGATGATGAGTAACTGTGAGCGACAGAGGCGAAGCCATGTTATTGTATCGGCATCCGTATAAAAACCCTTACACAATGATTATGGATTTACTGTTGGAATCCATAGAAATGGTTGTTTTGAATGGTTATTGCGGCTCTGTGTAGAAAAGAAAAACGAAATAAATCTACTATGAAGTATGAGGACTGCAGTGACCAACAGTTAAGTAGGCGATCTATCATATATGGGCAATTTGCATGTTGTGAAAAGAAACGGGCAGATCGACGAATCTGGGTAGCTAGGTATATGGGTAAATTGCCCCAAGGAGCTGCTTTCATCGAATTTGAGCATATTTCCGTGGTTTCACTATATTCAGATTGGTTTTTTAGGGTAAAGTGGGTATTGTTGTTGTAAGCTTTAAATGAGCCTTTATAGGAAGAGGATGAGAAAATCGACCATAGTAATCTTGAAGTAGACTACGACTTCTTCTACGATAGAATATGGCCGATATTAGCGAAACGAGTTCCCACCTTCAAGAACATCAAGGTTTGCTCTACTTACTTGAAAAATTTGCATTTTTTATATCTCATTTACTACTTCACATTTAAATAACTCAAAAATGCGAACCTTAAGTGGGATCATCTATAACGTAATATGCGCATATGAATTACTTCATCCGCATTAATATGCTTGGCATCATAACGAAGTTCATAATTTTGTATTGGAAATCGGTGGAAAATTATCTACCCGACAACTTTTACCCAAGTTGTCCATTTTACCCAAAGAGGATGTATAGACCATATATTTTCTTATTGAGTAGACAAGTTGTTGCTGCAAGCGCGCTTAAACATTATCAGTTTGTCCCATTGTGGCTACAGGAATCAAACGTTCTCTTCTCAGTTGTTGAAAGATCCATCGAGGAATTGTGATCTGAAACTGGATGTTGCTAGGGAGGGAGAGGAAATTGATGGGCGAACAGGAGGAAATAGTTGGAATTTTTATCACTAAAGAGGTATATTTTCCAACTATTTGTTATTTTCCGAGATACTGTCATTATTTGAAAAATTTGTTGAAGAAAAGAATTGCAGATAAAGAATGCATGGGCTGGCTACGAGGATGTGAATACATTTGATAACTCACCGGTGATCGGTGAACATTTGCTCTATACGAATATGCATATAATGTGTGGATTTGGCAATCGAGGAGTGCAACATGCACTCGCTGCAGGGAGGGGATTTGCCGAGAGAATATTTGATGGCGCATATACATCGATCAATATGCGTAAATTCGATATGAGAAGATTGCTTAAAATGGAAAAACTTGAGGAAACTTATGCTTGAAAGTGTATTGATTTTATTCAGTATTTTCTCAATGACTTATCTATCGATGTTTTGGTTATCAGTGAATGCTCAAGTTTTATGAAGTAGACATATATAAGATTTTCTTGTTACTTGCATAGATTCGATGACTTTTATTATGTACTGCTTTAGGATTACTGTTATCTCTTTTCATAAATTCCGTCCCGGATTGTTTATTAGCGTTTACGATTTCAGGATACTAGTTAAGCTCGATGACATGCTTTATGGTTAGAGTGATTGCGCTCATCTGTATTATATATTTCTTCAAGAGTTCTATTTTTTCAACTCAAAATCGAAATAAATTTTAGATAGATAGGATGCTTAGATCATATACGAACTCGAATTATTTAGATATAGTATAGAGAAATTGTATGGTTGTTCGCCTCAACGCATCGTTCGCCCAATCACATCATTGCTTTGTTTCGAACGAATAAACTTAATCAGCGAAAGTAGCGAATCCTTTTACTGATCATGATTTTTGTTATTCATTCGACCGGTCGGTCTATGGCCAAAAAATGCTCAATATTCATTCGACCGGTCGGCCTATGGATAGTATAGAGAAATTGTATGGTTGTTCGCCTCAACGCATCGTTCGCCCAATCACATCATTGCTTTGTTTCGAACGAATAAACTTAATCAGCGAAAGTAGCGAATCCTTTTACTGATCATGATTTTTGTTATTCATTCGACCGGTCGGTCTATGGCCAAAAAATGCTCAATATTCATTCGACCGGTCGGCCTATGGCCACGAAAATTCTCTATATTCATTCGACCGGTCGGTCTATGGCCACGAAAATTCTCTATATTCATTCGACCGGTCGGCGTATGGCCAAAAAATGCTGTATATTCATTCGACCGGTCGGCCTATGGCCACAAAAAATACACTATCTCGTCGGCAAACTTAGTTTCATATTGAAGTTAATAGCATGAAATGTATTGTATTTGCTAAGAATGCTTCGATATTGTCGATTTTATTTCAGCATCGTTGGCTTATTCAGTTCTTTCTACATTTATTAATGAGGGAATTGTTTATTTATTAGCAACTAGGCCGCATATGATCTCTTAGTTCATTTTATTCAAATTTTGCTTATTACTTGTTATATTCCTCTAACGTCCAATATTTGTAAAACGGATATTCACGACGGAGAAAGGGAATAAAAAGAAATGGATTCGCTCTGTGTTGTTAATAATAACGATAAAAGGTATTTTATAAGTGCAATAACTACGTCATTTCATATCCTTCAATTGTGATCGCATAAAATGCTATCGAATCGAATGCATATTTACCGTCTTCAAACTAAGAGATCTATTTAAACGAATAAATACTATCGTTGTATTGTTTTTGATTTTTTTAAAAAGACAGTTGTTCTTGTCTCTGCATTTTGCTTATTTTATATATCTTCATTTTATTGAATTCAACATATCTGTGACGGAACAACTAGTATTTCCAGTATTATTATATCAATTTCATGGTTTTATTCAATAACTCGCTTTTGGAAATTAAGGTAATCCAATTTAATTCCGCAGAGGAACCAGCAAACATTTATAATGAAACATGAGACGAA
Source organism: Baylisascaris schroederi (assembly GCA_006503575.1). NCBI lineage: Eukaryota > Metazoa > Nematoda > Chromadorea > Rhabditida > Ascarididae > Baylisascaris > Baylisascaris schroederi. The sequence continues at coordinate 960,407 of QEWY01002504.1, read as the reverse complement.
CTCGTTATAAAGACTGATTGAGAGTAAGAAATACCATGTGCAAGTAATGCAGCCAAAAGGCTGTTTCATAAATAGGCGAGCCTATCTTCCTAATTTTAAATTTTGTATTTTGGGGTGAAGGACAGGACTGTTTGTTCAGGAGTGCTCAATGTCATCATCAGATGAACCCGAGAGGAAGAAGAGCCGTGCTGAGGAAGGCGATCGTGACGATGACGAGGAACAGCAACCTGAACTGCCTAAGGGATGGGAGAAAAGGATGAGTCGCACGAACAGTGAGTTCTTAGTGCATACGAGGGAGTTGAGCTGTTGGCCCAAGTAGTATAGTGGTTAGTACTCCACGTTGTGGCCGTGGCGACACAGGTTCGATTCCTGTCTTGGGCAGTCAACGTTTTGATTGTTGCTTTGATCACTCCTTCAAGAGCTCTCAATAAACATGAGGTTTTATACTTGGACCAACAATATTTTGTAGTTTAAATAAAGGGAAACGTTATATTTGAGATGTGTAATCTTTATTTCGTTTTTGACAAAAAGTTCTAAGAAGTATTAAGCAGTAAATTTTTTGTTTGAATTTAGAATGAGAAATGAGAGCGAAACACTAACTATGGGATGTAGTAAGAATGTACCATTGTTCTTCTTGACGTTTCCTAGGATTTTTAGTGATTTCCTCGTTATTGCTATATGTTGATATACTTCACACCGCTATTATTTAAACTCATATTGCTGTGTTTGTTTGTTTTTTTCTGCAGTCATTATTTTTCAGATCAATATTATTACTTCAATGTCTATACGGGTCGTAGCCAATGGGAGCGACCAACTAAACCTGCAGATCCAGCTCAGGCCGAGTTGACGGCGGTAAATTCACAACTTTCTTTGTTTTGTTTTTTTTGTTTTTATGATCCCGCATTTTTTGTATTCATCGCCATATCGTGGGGCATTTACTTTGTGGAATTTTTCTTTTCGGTTACTTTAGTGGATAAAGAGTTCTTCAGTTTCGCTTCTTCTTTCAACTGTTTCATTTATGGACAGAAAGCATTAAATAGAAGTTGAAAATCTGAGAAAACAATGTTTTTTAAGAAGGTAACCTTTGTTGTTCGGTTGTTTGACCGCCGTTGTCTAGGATTGAACATTAAAGACATAGCTAGACATCAGAAGTTGGGAATTTAATCAGAGGCATTGAACGGCTTGACCCATATTGCAAGTTCGATCCTTGCCTTTTTTTCGGCGATTGCCACATATTGCAGAAATGCCGCTAGTTGACTGCCGTATTTTCGTATTGAAGCTCAAAGGTTCTAATCTTCAGCCGTTGCGCAATATCTGATTCGTTAGAGGTCGGCTTTTAAACGGAGGAATATTTCACTTGTTAACATCGTATTTTGAGTGAAATTAACAGAAATCTGTCAGAGGTTGGTGTTTGTTGAGCGGAATTTTGCTATGCTGAACACAATAAATGCAATCTCTTGAGCATTTTGGTATGCTCAACACGGAGATTTTGTCCATAGACAACGATTGCCTGCTAAACGATCCCTGAGGGAAGTGAACGATTGAACATTTATAGGTGCAATGCGCACATCTTCTCGTGAAGCATGCTGGTTCCCGTCGACCTTCCTCTTGGCGTTCCGATGTGATTACACGCACAAAGGAAGAGGCTCGTAATATCCTCAGTGGTGAGTATTTTAAAGTTGATTTTGATAAGCACAATGTGATACTTTTGAATAATGATTCTAAGGAACTTAGATTTACTTCTGAATACGATGTAAGGAAGTGTACCATACGACCACTCCTTTTTAACGGAACCTCCCGCTGTTGCTAACGTAGGGGTAATGTTATTTCTGTTGGTTCTTTCACAAATCTTAAATAGGGCTGTCTTTATATCTGTGAGCTTCATTATCATATTTGGCTAGTTACTTTCTCGATTGGAACACTATATGGCCAGGTTACTCTAAATTTTCAAGTGCAGTATAAATTTCAGTTATGTATTTTTTAGCTCCTTCTTGTTTCGCTGTGTTTTTTGGGTGATTATGATTTTGTGTGATTGTTTTTGATCGTCTCCAGTATAGTTGAAGAAGCGCCATACATTGACACTTCGCTACAATTAGGCTCCCCTTGAAGACGGCAACGTTAGGCAACCGAATGGGAACAGCGTTAGGTATCATACAGATTTGCGTTATGCGGCACAATCGTCGGCATATTACCTCCAAATAAAAATAATAGGTCAATTGTGTCTTAATAGTGGAAAAAATTGATAATTAATTCTTACTTGGCTACGGAATTGTATAGGTTTGTTATCTTTAATGCACTCTTTTTGGAGTAGAAACCTCATGATGAGGGTTTCGCTCCTGAGGGTAGAGCGTTGTATGTGACATCCGTAATTCTGATTTTCGATCACTTGTTTACTTTTCGTTTGTTGCCCCCCCCCCTTCTCCCCAGCACCAACTGTGATAAGCAAAGGACTTGACGTCGATCATATATTCATCTAACTGTCTGATTCGAGTCACCAGTCTTTGCTTCATAGGTTATAAGAAACAGCTGGAGGAGGCAACGGATATGAAGGCGAAGTTCAAAGAATTGGCTAAAGAATTCAGTGACTGTTCATCGGCGAAACGTGGTGGTGACTTGGGTATGTTCAAACGTCGACAGATGCAAAAACCATTTGAAGATGCAGCGTTTGCACTTAAGGTTAGTTGGTGATCTTTTAATGCGACATGACTGTCCTCAAGTTTCAAGTTTATTTTAACACTGATAGGCTGATTTAGCCTATGCCACCCGTTTGACCTGATGGAGGGGAACTGATTACCGATGAATTGATGTGACCGCTTTCCCATCGGTTGGTCTAGGTATCTAGTGATTGCTACGACCAACTTTGGAAACCATCGTATGTTGGGAGCCGATTTCGAAATTTCTAAAGTGGGATGGCTGTAAGAAAAGTTTTAGATGATGCTACAGTCCAATTTATTGTAGGGCACACGAATATGGGAGTGTAACAAATAGATTTTTTCTCTTAAGTATCATAGTGTTGGACTATATGAACAAAGTGGGAAATTGTGGGGTCGAAAGGTTATATTTATGTCAATGATGGCTTTTCTATGATAATAAACTAGCGTAAATTAGAAATAATAAGTGATATGTTTCGCGTATCATAAATATTCAAAAACGAATCGGTTTTCGAAGTACTTTAGCAGATCTATTAAGGCACACTTTAGCAAATGCGATCTTTTTGTTTTCCTTCTATCAAACGTTAAGAGATTTGTTTATCTTTGAATCACTGGCAGAGCAGTGCTATGAAGAGCTGTTGCATTTGTTTATTAATAAATTGTGCACTCAGGTGAGTGGTATATTGCAGGTGGGTGAGTTGAGCGATATTGTGGAAACAGATTCAGGTCTGCATTTGATCTATCGAATTGCATGAGTTGATCTCATCCAGTTTATGCACCACTATCTATGCTTCCTTTTAAAAATTTCTGCTGCGATTTCCACTTGTTGAATCTTAGATTGATTGTGTTGTTTGGAAAAGGGTTCAATGACTAATTCTGTTGTTGATGATTTGTTTCTATTGTATAATTTCCTTGATAATTTCTGTTCAGAAATTAATTAAATAATATGTTTTAAGTAAGAAAAACTAAAATGAAATGGATCGGAGTTTTTTTTGTTGAAATCATCGGCCAAATTGCTTTTAAAGTTGGCGACAATCAGATAGTTGAAGGAATAGCTTTTGCCTAGCTTAATTGAAAATATTCCATTTATGTACGAAATGAAAAATTATTTAGAAAATCATTTCCATCTTTCAAAGACCAATGATGAGAGGTGCACACGCAAAGACCTTTTTTTTCGGAAATAAAAATTCTCCCACCATACCCATTTTTCTGAATAAAAAAGTGAAATGTATAATCTCTCGCAACAAAAGAGTTGTTCGTTTATTCAGAAAATTACTGTAAAATTAGATTTTAGCAATGTATATCGCTATAGTGCTATATAGCTCGATCGTATACTTTTGCTTTATTTATGTTTGTGATCGATTTTCAAATTTTTAGCACTATTCTTACGTATGCATTTTTTACAGCTCAAAAATTGCTCATACTCTTACGCACTAATCTGCATTTTATGAGAAAATTTATTTATTTTGGGCGAAATGTTATTGCCATCAAATCTCTGACCATTTTAGCCTACTTTTATGCTGTTGTTTCAATTTGCGTTTGCAAAAACACTTGACCACTCCATCATACCTATGCGTGTGCATCTATCTACTTGCCTGTCTATCTGCTTGTGAAATGAGTTTAGCTTGAAAGCCATGGAATCCTCTCACATACCGATTTCAAGATGATCCATCGTTTTTGAAACGATTGAATCTGTCTGAAGGTGTTCATGAATTTGTGTATATGTTCAACCGATTAGGACTTCATCTTGCAATTTTTGGATTGAAATGGGACCAATTTTTTAATGAAAAATTTGCTCTAGCGGTGGAATCAGTTCATGCGCAAATGCCTTATTGGTATCAATAGTTGGCAGTTCTGGTATAATTCTATCATTAGTTGGCAGTTCATTTAAACGGTTGGTATGGGTGGACGCTCTGCACAGACACATATCACGTCAGCACATCTGACTCGTTTCCCTATTTGTTTTTAATTCTTCGCGATTTTAGCGTGAATCATAATCAAGCACCAAAAAATTGATGAAATTTGAGCGCGAATATGCGTTTCGTCATTTCAGCCAATTTCAGGTCGTTTGGTGCAATTTTTCGTTTTGCTGACACATTCTTTGACAATTGCAATAGGTGAATAAAGACAGCAACATTAGTGAAAACATCATCGAAACCTCGGTAGAGGTATAGGAATGAGACAACAACAACAATTCGTATCGAAGCAATCACCGATTAACCAACCACAGCACAACGCCAATAACGATACCAAACAACAACTGTAGTCATCGGCAACTCGTCTCAGCCTCTCCCTGAAAGGGTTAATTCCCCAGTTCCATCCCTATTTGTGCGAACATCCAACAGCACTTAAACAACGGAATTAAAAATTTTTCGTTTACTTCCGTTTAAATGTTTACTTCGAATAACGAAATTATACGCCAATGATCCAATTTAGTCATTAAATTGTATATGAGCAATTGAAGTCTTCTTCGAGCACATATTCTAATAACTGAAACTGCTACCTTCTCGAGGAAAGATTTGGTAGCAACGCGCTTCTTTCATCTTCTTATTGTGGATGTAATAGTTTCATAGCGGAAACACAATCTTCTTCGAGCACATATTCTAATAACTGAAACTGCTACCTTCTCGAGGAAAGATTTGGTAGCAACGCGCTTCTTTCATCTTCTTATTGTGGATGTAATAGTTTCATAGCGGAAACACAGGGAAATGAACGTTTAGCAAGAGTGCCATTGCTAAGAACTAACAAAAATGCTTAGGCAGCTCTTTCTCGTAAAATACCCCTCCCCCCTTATTCAGATAGAAGTGCATCCTCAAGAGGCTCATAAACAACGTTCATGATGAGACTGCAATGAAAACAATGACGTCATTGATGAAAAAGCAAGGAAAACGAATTTTTCATATTCGAATGCAAATGCTCTATCCAAGTAAAGCTACGCTCTATTGCCGACTACCTTCACTGACACTTCATCTCTCAAAACATTCTGTTTCCGGCAGGCTATTGCTCGTTATATTTACTTGTGTCAACTAGTATGCTGCAGTAGCACATGCTTGAACAATGAGTTCGCTAACATCGGCATTACAGGATCACAATACTTACTGAGGTGGAGGTGCAGGCTGTTGGTAGTAGCCAGGTGGAGGTGGATAGGCATAACCACCTTGCTGAGGATATCCATAGCCGCCTTGCGGATAATAAACACCTTGTGATGGAAGTTGTCCTTGTGGATATGGAGCAGGCTGTTGTTGTACTGTATACTGACCCTACAAAGGGGTTGCTGCTCATAACTATAAAGCATCATAGCATCATCCAAAAGCTTCAACATATTTTTGATTATTTAGTGCACCTTGGATCGTCCGTTAAAAACGGCTGCAACGATAAGTGTCACGGGTCCAAATCAAGCGTTTGTGAGTGCCAACCCTGGATACGGTTTTTACTTTAAAAATGATAAAGAATTAAAGAAATGAGGTGAAAATTGGTGTTAATTAATCAACGCTCAAAAAAGTTTTTAAAGGAAAACCCACTTGAGGCGTATTCGTTTTAAGGGAAAGTACAACATCAAAAGATATACTTTTCTACTTCAAATAAGTATGGAAGCAAGCCAGAGGTAACGATACGATGTCCACTCAAATGACCAGCCTATTTTACAAATTACGAATAATTGGTAACATGCGCATATCGGACCGTTCGCACAAATTCTTTACAATGGCCAGTGTAAAATGAAAATCTGACCAGTTGCAAAATGAATGCAAATTTTTGACCATCCTTCATATGTTTACAATTTTTCTCCAAGTTGAGAGAGCAAAGTGAAGTAAAACGTAGAACGTCAGCTTAAGGCATAAACTTTGCATATCAAATTCCATAGCCCTAACCCTTGCGGCTTTTAACTTGAAATCATCTAGCGGACGCACATACACAGATATATGGGCAAAACATTGATATAAGACGTTTTGCATATGCAAAAGTGCACACAAATCCTAAAAAAAGCGTCAAAGATCCCACTTATTAAGTAAATCATTTAAGTGCTACAAGAAGGTGTCACCAAAACGAGATAATACTTAAAGAAATTTATGAAAGACGTTTACCTGAGGGTTTGCTAGCTGAGGGTTATTCGTTTGTGGATAATAGGACATAGGTGTGAAGCCTCGAGAAAGCAACTATCGATCAGGTACGATAATAGCGCTCACATACGTTCACCGTTCGCATAGAGTGACACACATGTGACTAACGCACACAGCACCACCCACTTTTCTTTAGTGACGAACAAACACTACACACATATAAAACAAGCTTCCGCTGAACACGATTTGCCCATGAGTGCAGCAATATGCGACAGACATTTAGGAGTATAATTCTTTTGATTCGTTCCCATGTAGGAGGAGTGATGAAGAAATCGAAGATCAACTGCCTTTAGGCGAGTATAGAAGTAATGATCATGGGTTAAAGCAAACTCTCTACAAATGCTTTGAGGTAAGGGTCGGTGCCTGTAGAAGGAGGGCGTGATTATGGGACATCAGTGGGTCGGTGCCTGTAGAAGGAGAGCGTGATTATGGGACATCAGTGTTCTTCTAGTTTTTCACATGAGGTGTCATCTTTGCGAGGATCGGTTCGGACAGTGGGGATGCGCAGCCCGACCGCGAACTGTCTAGGGCGTGAGGAGTTCCTGGTGCTCATTGGCGCAGATGTGGCACCATTCGTGCCAAGGTGCTATTGGAGCGACGTCCATCTGCCGTCACATTACCCCCTCCGCCTTATTATTGTTGATTTTATAAGGCCTAGTACAAAAACCCCTTAGCCTCCTGCCTTGTTGCCACATTACACAGCATTTAGTTGAGCCTCGAAAGAAAAGGAATTTGCGAATCCTTTCGGGACAAATCAAGGGTAGAGGAGCAAAACAGGGCTCAACACCCTTACACCTAAACTGCTTCTTTTAACAACTCATTCATCGCTCCGTAGAATAGATTACAGGGAGACGGCAAAAGTGAGACCGGCGAGGGCGCCCTGCAGCGCAGAGTTTCGCCACTAGCCGAAAATTCTACTCTTTTTCCCGCTTACCTTCAAAGTTTGCTGTATTCGATATTATTGCTCAGATTATGTGTCAGAATCGACCCTCAGTGATGCTCCGTGTCCTCAGTGTAGCTGAAATCACTGGCAAACTATTTGTTGCAGAAAGTTCAGTTGTACAGCATTTAAATACTGCAAAAGGGTTCCATATAAAATAGCGAATGGCGTTTATATTCCAAGTATGGCATTACCAAACGATGGAAGATTGGGCACTTGAGAGCTTTGAATAACGACTTGAGCAGTGCGAGCAATATCATTTGTTATTATGACTTTCAATCCTCATTTCGATGGCATAGGTTTCAACAAGGAAAAAGAGCCTGACACTATAGAGGCTTCCAGTAATTCCACTAATTGGACCTACCACCTGCATAAATTCAACAAAGCGAATGACGCAGCATCTAGTAATACGCTTCCATATAAATTCACAGCTGAAGGTCGTGCTCACCTTTATCCGGTAGACTACAAAATTCAACATGGTTTCATATGTGAATGAACGCGTGCACAAATCCACATAAAAGATTATTTGTTTTGTTCATCCATGTTTTATTTAAAATTTACATTCCTCTTATTACTCCATCATTTTGTTCACACTCACTACGCGTATGCCATAGGTGCTTTTGCAAAAATCGTTAGAAATGCAAGGGAAGTAAACTTCCATTAAAAAATACACAGAAACAAAACAGAGGCAACAAAAAAAAAACGAAAACGGAGTAGCCTTTGAATTACGTCTCATATATAACGATTATGTTCATTCATTCATTCATTCATTCGTTCACCGTTTCATAAAAACATAAATATATGTATGGAACATCAAATTATCGTAGATAGGGCAATAAGCGAAAAGGAAAAACGTGTGGATATATGACAGATAGGTAGATATGGCAATTTTTTGGATACCAGAAAGAGAATTTATGTATGGTGTTGACACCTGAAAAAAGTGTTTGATTTGTCGGTAAAATAGGCACCATACAATGCTCTCTAGACGCACTGTTATGTGAACCATTAAATTTGCCTATACTCGACATTTCTGTTAGCGTTTGAGTCCCACGAATGAGTTCACACCATTTGATGAATGACTTCATCAAAGGTAAAAGCCTCTAGCCATGTAAACGCATAATTAATGTTGATTTCTTTTGTGGAAATTAAAGCAAAATGAATATATCGACATGTGTTCAACGTTCATATAATGCAAATATCACCAATGATGAATTAAATCTTAAGTGCTAAAATGAGCGCAAATGATTTCGTCTGAGAGGGTGGAAAAAGTTTTTTTCAAAGAAGCCAAATTTAAGGCAGCAATCGAACTTCATAAACTTTTTCGAATGGAGTTTCTTCCGATAATACGGATATTATACGAGGAGTTGTAGATAATATCTTAAAGCTTTTATTGGAGCCGGTGGAGTTGAGCTGGTATGAAGCGAGGAGGGAGAGATGGCAAGCGATGCCTTGGTGAACTCTCTCGCAATTGCGACTCAACAAAAGATTGCAACACTCACCGAGACTTTCCTTGAGGGATCATCGAAGAACATATCAAATATGATCTTCTTGTTAGGTGGACGATAATGCGAGTAATGCTAAATGCTGAATACCCCAAGCCGAATGCCCACTCTTTTCATTGTTTTCTAAATCTCAAGAATTTTCTTCTATAAGAATTTTGCCATATCATTGTGCTCGCCTCAGGGGCCTATAGCCTATTGTTTTGTTGTTTGGCTATTTGAACCACACTACATCCATGAGTTTATTGCTTATAGAGTTCTGCGGGCTGAGACGGCACATTGTCGCTCGTATGATAAGTGACTTTGCAGTAATAATACCTTCACTATTTAGACACTACAGTTGAATAGTTTCCAAATATGTATTTTAGGCACTGCAAATATGCACCCCTCAAATTTGTCGTTATGAATCTTTTCATTGAAGTTGAAATTCTGAGTGTTCATTTCAACCATTGTGTGTTCTTTATCGCTACTGTTCTACTGTTTTGTTTTATTTGTTCCAGTTTATCGGACTGTTCGGATTCAGTGTTCTATTTCGAATTGTTTTTACTGCGTGTGCTATTTGTATTTACAGCTGTTATATGTAGCTACGAATGCAGTTTTATTTGCCCCATGGTTATATCATGCTAAGTTAAAATCGTTACGTTTCTAAGAGACAGCTGTCGAAAACCTCATTCGCGCTATTGCAGCGAACCGTTCATTTCGAAACCTTTGATAGAAAGGAGTAAGGGGAAGAGAAAACGCTGTATCTTCAAAACTATAAGCCAATGGTGAGACAGTTTAGTCACTTAATTGGAAATGCAGCACTTTGCAGTGTTGATTTTTGCGCATCTCTAATAGTTTAGCATATTTTCTTAACTGAGCTTTGAGCCACAAAGCGCGTGACTTGTCGCTGCAGCACAAATAAAAACTAACAAACTCTCAGGAGTCATAAGGTGAAGTTTTTGAGGTGCCGGTGCAATCCGTTTGAGGCTTCGGATATTATCTGAGTAAATCGTAAATGCGATCAAAAACGATCGTGGGCGGTCCGCTTTTCGATTTCATATGATTTTTGATCCCTTAATGCCTCTCTGAAGTAGTTGTTCTTCCATGGCGTTTGAGTGGTCTCTACAGGTAAAGGATTAAGAAGGAGAAAGTTTATCAGGGAGCTAGCGTGACATATGGTTAGGCAACTCTGCTTATTGTGTACTTACCGAATTTTCGGTGAGAAAAATTGTAATCCAATAAGAAAGAAATTCACTAAGTCAAAATTAGGCAGAGTATTGTATGTTGCGGATGAACTAATCGGCATTCGTTGCTTAAGAGTGATAAAATTGTGGCGTCCCCAAAGTTTATCGTTGTCAAGAGCAAAAATAGACTTTGAATGATCCTCATCAATGAAGGCAAATATCTGAACACTCATAGAGGTGGAATAAGAAAGAAACGAAAATGGGATTGTTAGCGTTTTTATTTCACTTTATGTCCCAATATAAATTAGTGTCTGAGGTCGTTTTTGCCCGCAGCTGTTTTTCTGGCTCATGAGCATGCTCCAATGCCCGATCGTCTGTCGCTGGCCTGTTAGATGCTCAAACATCCACTCATTTACGGCCTTTCACCATACTTCAGCTTCCCGTCCAGTGCGTGGGATTTAGCAAAATAGCTGGTATAGACATGCACATCTTCGAAATGGTGCATACGTTAATTCTTTTCTCTTGATGACCTCTTCAATCTCCTCGTAAGTTGAGGTCGTAGAGTGGATTCCAGCAGACAGCTAAGAATATGCCCGTCGCATCAGAAGCGTATATTCACATACGTTCCACATTTCGATTGTAGATCAAAATATTGCTCTACAAAGAAAACGATGCACAATACGATTCCTCTTTATTCACTTGTCGAGCAAAAAGAAACAAAAATTTGCAAACTCAATAGGACTTCTCGATATTCAAATCGTAAATATTGACTAGAAAATGTTTTTTTTTTTTTGCAGCGTAGTTACAAGTTGTCTCATGGTTACAAGTTCTATGTTAGATATTCGATAGTTTGTAACGTTCACACACGTATGGAAATGCTCACACGACATTTGCGTTTAATAAAAAGTTCGAAAAATTTCGTTGAATGGCTGCATTTTTCCAGCAATGGGAAAGTAAAGCTCACATGCAAATAATTCAACTTATCTTTAATAGGATTTCATTGGATGTTAATTCAATAGAAATGTTACTGCATCGGTTGGCGATTTCAACATTCGAACGATAAACTGCCTTTAGCGACTGTCGGCGAAAGTCTTTCTTAAGTTTCTATGAAAGCATTTTCACAAAAGTTTCTCTCATTGCAACTTGGTTGATTTCGAAGTGAATCAAATTTTCAATGATATCGAAATATGAATTCCTTAGTAATAATTTTATTTTAGATTATAGCAATGAACACTGCCAACGTGACATATTACTATGATCAAATTACATCAGTATCGTTGTGCCGTTTCGATAGATATCCTCACTGTGGTTCGTTTTTTTCTTATCTTCTATATTTGAAAAGTGAAGCAATAAACGCAACAACCATTACTATTCATCCGGAAAAGTCATCCACCTGACCTTTTTTTGAATTTAGTGATCACTCGTTCCTCTTTCGATTGCTGTGAACTATATGGCGAATTATCCGAAGTGACCAATGAGGAGAGTTTACAAGTGACCAACGGTCAAGTAATTAAGCCATGAGCATTAATTTTTTTTCAATGTTTAGGCATAAATATTCAATGATGAAATAATCTCTTTGTATTTACACGATAAAATATTCTTCTCCTGACTGCTTGACAGGTTGACCCTATCCAATAGGCATAAATACTCATTTCTTTGATTAAAGTTTTATTTCTTTGTCTACTTTATCGTTAAAAAGTTCTGACAATAATTGTTTCAAAGTTTAGAGAACTCTTTAAAATTTGCACAGTTTCCTTGCAGATACTCCCACTACACTTCGCCTGAAGCATTTTTCCGGCCTATCCTCTACACCAACGCAAAATTCCATTAAAGAGTATTTGGTATGAAAGAATCGAAAGTCTGCACATACACAATCGATGACATAAACAGGAGGTCACTCAAATCGCACAAATAGTATAGCTGAAATGGTTATGCAATAGGATTTCTGTCGATATAAATAACTACTAAAGAAGAAAGCAAAAACAAAGCTTACTGAGCACATTAAGATGGCCACTGTTTTTCTTCTGATAATAAGAGCACCTTGAGAGTATTATTGTCGATTGTCGATTATTTCACGTTGATTTCTTATAGGAACATTCTTCAATGCGCTCAATATATGGAGATTGGTTAATATTGTATTGTTATCATTATCCACATTTTTTGTTCTCTATCTATCGTTCACAAGAGTTCATAATGATCTTTTCAAATATTATACTGTTAATTTATATTGCCTTCTAGTGATATTATGCTTTTCACAAAGCACTAATTTTATTGTCACATATTTACAAAGTCGAGGAATTCCAACTCTATTCACCGGAACGTATGTATATCTTTGTATCTATTATTATTGAAATATCCAATCTTGAAAAATACACTCATATTTTATTTGACGAAGCATGTCTTAGTAGTTATTATCCAATGGGAGATTCCCTTCTTCTGATACGTTTGTCGTAAAAATAAAAGGCCAACTGCTAATCGCTCCTGTAATATAACTCTAGCTTTAGTGACTGCTAAATTCAAGCAGGGTGCGCTCATGAAAGCTCAGCAAACATTGTAATTTTGAGGATATTGGAAAACAAGAAGGAATTCCTCAAGAGTGCCTAGTTCAACAAGCTGAACAGCAAAAATAAAAAATAAATTGCCGCGGATATTGTGATGCTCATTAAATATATAAAGCATCATCCATTGTTCATTACTATTTCTTTTAAGATGAAATATTCAAGTGTAATGATTGTAGATACTCATGCTTCACATTGACTACACTTTTTATTAACTATCTCATTTCATATGAATTCAAAATAATGATCGTTTTCCTTATCGGAATGACGTATATATGTTATAGTTCACCACTTATTTATCTGAAATACTTTGCAGCAAGGTGAGTTGATAACGTTTTCAACAATTTTAGAAAAGATTCATTTCAAATCGTATCGATGCACTTCAATCATGCGAAAATACAATGGTTGATAAATAAATTACAGCTTCAAAATTCATAAATAACGGTAATAAAGGGATATGAATTGATTAGATAAAAGAGAATAAAACACATCAACGCGATATATAGTAAATGATTGTTTAAAGAAGACGAGATGCTAAAATAAAATGGGTAATTCTTTTATTTAAAAGGAACATAGAAAAGGGTCCATGTGCTGCAGTTGTGCTACCATAGTCGAACGATAGATCCTTGAATCTCACTTCAAAATACAGCTGTTCAAAAATTTAATATGGGAAAATTTTAAGATAACTAGAGAATTCCTTTAAATAATATAGCTATAGCACAATTATCACTTCAGAGATTATATAAGCATACACTCATAGCGTATTGTTATACGTCATTTTTTTGAAAAGGAAACAGGATGCAAAACTAATTCAAGCGATAATTTTAAGTGGAAGGCGAAAATTCCTTCTAAGAACCAGATAGAAATTTGGACAGGTCGCTTCCAGCACACACCTAAGTTCAATGACTTCTTCTAAATCATCCTGTGATCTCGAATAATCCTTAGTTATATAGACCATTATTCTGTGCGATTACGATTAGATCAACATCAGATATGATGCACTTAACATTCGAAAGTAAAAGATCTTATCATTTTTTCTAAAAATGCAATATGTATTTTGCTATGAAAATATAAATTACTAATGAATTCAGAAGCTAGCAGCCTTATTATCCACATCGCACGCTAAGTTAAATGTTATCCTATTTTTAACATAATGGAGGAATATTGGTTTATCGGAAACCCTTTCAGTTCTTTCTCCTTCTTTCTTTCTCCCTTTTCATTCGCCACTTTCTCTCTCCCGATTACTGCCTTAAAGTTGATTCTATGCTCAGAAAGTGGAAATATTATTTTGCTTGTGGTCATGCAACTGTAACAATTCTGGCCTCACTTCGTTTGTTGACATTCTGCTCAGATAAGTTTCGCGGAACAACACATACTGCAGTGATTACGGTCTACATGTTCTTGCAGGTATTTTTAAAGTTTTTTTACAGGAAGGAGAATAATCAAAGAATTCATCGAAAACTACAATATCGCCAAAAGAAGCTAACATTAGAAAATTCAAGCAATTTCATTATGACGATGCGATGCGTCGCCAATTGTGATAAACATTCCAACCAAATAATATCATGCCAAGCGATTTAACCCAAAATTAGCTTTTCTTTCCTGAAATCTTTCCGGAATCATTTAGCTTCAACATCTTCATGAGACGTCTTGAAAAAGTATAACTGCACGTGAAATTCACATTCGAAACAATTGAACATTTCAAGCACAAAACACTCTTTTAAAGATTTCTACTAAAGAAATAAACTAATAAAGTCTTGAGAATTTATACTCATAAAATCAGCAAAATTTGTCATTTCCAACAATTTCCAACATAAATTCCAACAAAAAATTTGTTTGTCACAAAAACCACAGAGCTCGTTTGATAGAATAAAAAATTGGAGACAAGATCTGTTTATGAAACATGTCGCGAATAGAATAGTCAGATTTTCGATCCGATAAACGATAGTACATGTGCTGTTTTACTTAATTTTTTTACTGCTATTATTCTTAAAAGTTTTTGTTATCAGCCTACCAATATCCGATACGTATTACATTTTTTAAATCTCGTTTTCACACCTACATTTCAATTCTAAGTCCAAATTTCCACTTTTCTTTCTGTTTTCCAGAAAAATGTGAACAATCGTCGAGCTAAATGAAATGCAAAATACGGAATAAGTATTTCTTATAAAAACTTGCAAAAACTTTCTATTGCTCATTACGCATGATTATTCGCAGTTTATCGTCGCCTCTTCAAATAGTTGAAGCATATGATTCTTAAAAAATCTCTCTTACGAAACATTAAAAATAGCTGCGTAGCCTGAGACAACAAGTTACAAAAAGTCATCATGAAGGAGCATTTGTGGGATATTTTTATGGAAGCAACTACAGACGGTTCCTATCATAGAGAGAATTTAGTGAAGTAATAAAACCTTATAAAGGAGAGTCTAAAACGATAGCGAGATTGCGGCAAATATTCTGGCAACTGAGCTGTCCACAGTTATTTCATGGAATGCATCTGCTCTATTAAACCAAACGACAACGAAAAGAGATAGAATTCGTTGAGCTATTAAATCGAGGAAAAAGGGAGATTCATAACATGCCTAAGATCGACAACAGGAGGTTGCTGTTATTAGTGGATTATAGTAGTGATTGATTTCTATTAGAAAGTATGCGGTGCATTACTTTGCATTCAAATGACCATCAACTGGGTCGAAAGCATACAGAAGAACGTGCCAAGGTGTATGGACATGACATCGCTTCATCGACAACAGGAGGTTGCTGTTATTAGTGGATTATAGTAGTGATTGATTTCTATTAGAAAGTATGCGGTGCATTACTTTGCATTCAAATGACCATCAACTGGGTCGAAAGCATACAGAAGAACGTGCCAAGGTGTATGGACATGACATCGCTTCGGTTAAAATCCTCTCAATAGAGCATGTCCCTAAGGGACTTTTTCATGACTGCGCGGGGAGAGGTAGGGAGGGGAGGGAGATTACAACGACGAAGTCACCCACTTCACGATGAGATTGAGGTGGGTACATGCACTGATGTTTTCACTGCGAGTATTTCTTTTCTTCTTTAGACAGGATGATAGCGCTTGAAGAATTCATACTGTAGTGACAAATGGTTTTCAGATATTCAATGTTGCGCTCTCAATAGCCGTCACTTTAAGCCTCATTCTGGTTTGTTCGTTTAATGTTGTAATTTCTTAACGAAAAAATCAAAGATTCGATACCTGCATATGATCTATACAGATATATTTTCGCTTTCGCAATACACACGGTGATGCAAACTCTACACTAGAAATTCACAACAACTGCTAAAAAGTTGTGCGAAAGTCAACGCTCGTTGGACAGCAATGCTGTTATAGATAGTGAAAAACATCAAAAATGACATATAACTAGATGAAGAGCCGCTCACTTTGCATCTTACTAAATACGCAAATATCTTTATTGGTCGAGCGATAAAGCAAGCAAAGGCAGGATGAAATTCTATTAAATAAGTAAATATAATTGATATGACAATCAAGCAGAACTTAGCCACCGGAGTGCTAATTCAGCATGCAAACAACCAGTCAACGGGAAAATACAGGTCGATGAACATAGAGCAATTATGAGTGAAGATAATAATTCACCTTTCCTAATCGCAGCTTATTTTTGAGAGCAAGGGTTTCCCATTTTCGCAGTGGTAGTTCTATTGACGTGCATCCCGTCAAAGCTAACTAAAAAGAAGAACTTCTAATTATCTTGCTTTGGTTTCCCAAACACTATATAATATGGATTAGATTGAGGAATTTTTTTGTTGAAGGCATTTAATTGATGGTTATGGCAGCATAAAAGGAAAATGGGAAAGGGCTAGATTATCAAGGAAGTAATCGTTCTCTAGAAAGAAATACACAGCTAGTAAGGAATAATAAATTCATAAAATGCTTCAGAAACGTGAAAGAAATTTGTTTTCTTTAAATTCATATCAAAGATGGAAAGTTCGCTGAAAAGAAGAGGGTTTAAATGAGAACGTTATTATTAGGGGCAAACTTCACATATATCACTTGTTATTTACAAATTTTTTTTTTAGTGTGTGCGTGCAGTCATTCGTTCGCGCCCAAATTCGAAAAATTATCGACGATTGATTTCACTTCTTGTTTATAATATTCCACCGGCTATTATGTTTACCGTTTCAATTCGTAAGCGTATTCCTATGGATATAATACCTATAATCATGATAACAAACCATTTTTCCAGCGATATTTGAATGAAAACTTTAAGCTGAGAGATTATGGCACTTGATTTAGACCCTTCATAAGCTTTTTCTAGAAATTTTTTGGGCTACTCCGGAATGTGATGCTTATCTTTTTTTTTTTCAGCCACACAAATCATGGCGACTTATTACAGCTTCCTTTCAACCGAACAGATGATGCAACATCCTCTATACGAATTATTTTCCACCCTGACGTCAATACAGAATAGGTACACAGAGGTAGGCAGGTGTTGGCGTTTTCCAAATTGCCACTAATTACTTTGATTCCATTTCCTCACTTATTTTGGGACAATTAAATACCTCACACGAAAAATTAAAATCGTCAACTAATGTTTTGATTGCACGACTAACCGTGCTAAACTTGTTCAGGTCCACGACCGTTAGATTGAACAAAGTGAACTCTAATGAGTACCGAATTGTTGAGTTACAAAGCTTTTACATGTGCTATAGTTCCATGCAATGCCTTTCCATATTCCAACCTTTCCATTTAGCAAGTGTCAGCATGCCGGTAAAAGGTGAGGATATGAGCACCTGGGAAATTTGTGGATATGACGAAATCCCATATACGCTTTTTCGCTCTTTGCTCGCTAATTTTAAAAAGTCTTCAAAAACTCATCTTCAATTTGCAAACAGTGATAAATCGAAAATTGATTTGCAAATTTCATATGATTCATAGCGTTTATGGAAACCAATCCATCGAAAGTGAAATGCGAATGTATTCCACACAAAGCGGAAAAATCTATGGAACCTCTTAATGTCACAAGTATTGTTCACTGCTATAACCTAAATATTCATCATACTTGTAGAGATTCATCACGCTCGAAAGTAACACAAGACGTCGACAAGAAATCATAGGATAATATGATTGAGATACCGCATAGAAGTAAATTACAGGTGCGCCCTTTCGTGTTAACTATTTGTACAATTGTCGCCTATCAGCAGTATCGTTTAGCCGCACTATCAATACTTTATTGCAAACCAGTAGGTCAACTGCAAAATAGCCGGAGGAAGGTGCAGGTCGTTTCGTGCAGTCCTCGCGATTTCGGCGGTACTCGACGGCATCCCGTTACTGCACTGAAATCGGTATCAATGTGACTGAACTTATCCAACAAGCAGCGCATTCCATAATATTTGTGCATAACAAATTCTGAAGACGCATTCGGATGTATAACCGTCGCAACGACCTCAAAATCGTGTTATGTGTTCAATCAATTAAATGTTCGAATCGTTAGATTTGATCCGATTTACTTAAATTTTGAACTATTCGAAATGTAAGAGAACATGTGGGTGGATGTTTGAGCATGAGAAGACTCATTCCGGCTGAGCTCAATCACATCGCATGAAGTACGCCGAAATATTCGCACTGTGATGCGTTGTTTCTGAACTTCGATTTGCTTTACAGGATTGGAATTTCATTTAATACAAAAGCAAATCCACGGATCAACCTTTTTCAACCTACCATGAAACACCTGAATAAGTATATAGTGGCAGTTTTGAAGAAAAGCTTGTCATTCTAAAACAGTTCCGTATTATCTGCTTCAACCACAAATAACATTTAGGAAATTGCGCAAACAGTCTCTAAATGAGGAAAAATGAACTGCTCAGTTGAAGTATCTGATTCGCCGTAATAGATACGAATGTTCTGTACAACGCGCGTTTTTGGAAAAAGGTCGAAGCGATATGTCGCGAAGAAAAGTAAAATAAAACATGTTATATATACCCCCCCCTCCCTCTCCCCTCAAAAAACTGAAGCTTTTAAGCGGAACCCACCCGTTTCGAAAGTTTTAAGTAAAAAAATTTGCTTTTTTATACAGGCTTAAGTGCTTCAAAAATTGATCCTCAGTTGGCGTACCTGTCGATATTTTTGGATACTTACATATTATTCTTCCAGAAGTGGTAGATTGAGAGAAGAAAGTGACCATATAAAAAATTGTATGAGCAGAAAAGGAAGCGACTGATCCGTTGCCTAACGAGTACTAGCTATACCAAAAGTTGCAACAGTGATAAACAGAATAAGAGACACATTTGAGTGCTGAATCCCCAATAGTGCGCGTTGCACTTTAGCTCATTTTCTCTGACTACCGCGGAATATACGCGCAAGCAGGATATTATGAACGACCACTGCTGCGCTCTCAAACACTACCGCGATATTTAACTTGATCGACTTCGCTTTTTTTTTGGTACAGCCAAAATAGTCGATAACACATATAGATGATATATTCCGGTGAAACCTACAGTTTTTTTCAACTTTTTATGATACTTCATTACATTCAAATAACCAACACTAGGAAGACAAAATTATAAGGATATTAAAACGTCAGGTCGTGAAAGTTGCTCTGTTTTGACGCCCGAATTTCGCGACTGAAATGCAAAAAAAAAGTTAGCAAAATATCCCTTCTCGCTTTTAGGCGAATGAGCCACCTTGTCATCAACAACGAAACCTAAGAGATAGACCAATATATGCGGAAATAACAGCGGTGGCAGACCAACATCATCTACAAATACAAAATTAACAATGAAAGGCGCTGAAGGTTAAAGCTCTCGATTGATTGAACATGGTGCAGCATATGTGGAGTATTGTTCCACGCAAACTTTCATCAAATGTTCCGCGCTGATAAGAACATGCTCCGGTGAGAACACGACTATTGTGTTCATACTGTATCATCACATAGTATGAGTACCGATCTCACTTGCGACAAGAACAAAAAAGCTGACGAATGCTGCTTTTTAGGTAGTCACTTTTTAATCTTGATCATCATTAATCCTATAAACAAGTGAAAGACTCATGAAGCCACATCGAGTTCCCTGTTGGAAATGGACTTGACGAGAAATAAACCAGACGCTATTTGTGGGCAAGTCCTGCATCGATGGCACCAACGAAGGAGTTTCACACTCCGAGAAAAGCGAACAAAACAGAGACCGGAAAAAGAATTGCTTGGGCAATGTTGTTTTCTACAATAAAATGAAAGACCATATTAGGTTTGATAGTCTATAAAACGAGAGCACTTTGAGGATTGGAAAGAAAGAATGGTCAAATGTACGTAAATCTGAACACTGAGAGTTAAGAAATGATAATCATCTTAAGTATAATTGACAGCACTGAGTCTATCACAAATCGCAAAACTCAACTCTTAGAAGTTGTGGAATAACTACTATTAAAACATCTCACGACTAGAAAGCATGAAACTTCTGCAACACCACCTGATAAAGTAACGACAAATCGAGCACTCGTAAAGGTGGACGACGTGCTGTGAAACTATGCCCTCGGTAATTCTCCTACTAACAAGTGAGCAGATATATAATGACCAGAGAAGCATCGTAATGCGTTGATCAATCTTGAAAATGATAGTGCAGTGTTGAAAGTCGGCATACCCATAAATGCAGAATAGGGCCCAAGCGTGGTATATGGCGATAGAGCAGCAACTGTGGGAGCCGTTATTGTCACCATACTGCATATCGACTAACAATACTGAACGAAAAACTCCTGAACTGCGCGATTAACAAAGTTGGCGAGATGTTAGGATGACCTCTCATATTTAGCTCAAAGACGAGGGCGCACGAACACGAGCATTTTGCTGTCGTCTTTAATAAAGCCCTCCCTACTTTCTTCTAGTAATTCCAAATTGAATTTCTTACACTAAAGCCAATTAGCGGGCGATCAAAAACAGCAAACTCCTCCTTCCTTTCCCCCTCCCATTTCCTTATTTTGCGGTCCTGATATTCCAACAATAATTTATTAATTTTTGTGAGTAGGAAATAATATAGCAACCTCCAGCATTCGAACATTGTTTTAGGACGGGATAGTAGCGTTTGCAGTACGTGGCCGCCCGATAAGGTATTCAGACTTATTCTAAATTCAAAAGGAATTCAAAATGGACTCAAACTTATGCGAAAACCTCTATTCGCTGGACTTTCTTCGCTGTATGTTTCGTTTTTCTCCTTCACATAACTGATTCTGTTGTGCTAAAAACTATTCTGCAGATTCATATCTATGAGGTATAGAATCATTCGTTGTTTACTTCATAAGGCGTTTTTGAATGAGAAATGATCTCTGAACCTCCTCCAGTCACACAGCTGTAATAAAGGAAAATAAGAATTGCTCTGTTGTACAGAAAGCAAACGCCATTGCTTTATTGTTCTTGAAAAAATGAGGAAGAAGAAGGTTCGTTTTGCTTATCAGGAGCAATTACTGCTTTTTTGTTCTGATCAAAAATAACATGATCTTACTGTTTCCTTCTGTCAGTGATAATTCGTACTGCGCACCTTATCAGAAGGAGAGAAATATCATGCAACGAGCACCAAGTAAAGCGATTAATGGTGCTTATAACATTTGGAATTTAATATGAATTCATACCTAACATTGTTAGCGGTCAATAGTTTTGCAATGATTACATAACTGCTGTTGATTCAGCTTCAGAAGTAAAAATTTGGACCTGCAGATTCAGAAGGATGAAAGGGCTCTCAAAATCATCCTTTAAAAGGATTAAGTCCCTAAAACCACCACGAAAGTTTTTTTTTGTGAAGTTGCTGAAAAGCATGAAGTAGAACAAGTTGGAAAGGAGAAAAAATTATGATTTTTTCATATTGGCTTAAGCATTTTTTGTGTGCAACCGTGACATATCAGAAACAGGAACTATGAAAGGTATAAATATTTTTTCACGTTGCCTCTTGCGCAAATTTTCACCTCCACCTTTTCACTTCTCATCTCCTAAATATCTAGGTAAGTAGCATTTCTCACCCTGTGTAAACAATTGCACTTTTTTGTTTCTTGTTTTGTTTTGTTTTGTTTTTCAAACAGCCATAAAATAAAAGAGCGAATCGTTGATCATATGAACGAATGTCCATTGCGGCGAAGTTCATTTGACCGAAACGTTACTGGAACTACAAATGCATGTATTTTTTTGCGCAGCAAATAAAAACAAAAATCGATCGAAAGATTTTTGGAGATCAATTCTTAAAGGAATTTGTTCAATGGCATCAAACACAGCACGCTGGATGCTTCACACGATGGCGCAGTTTTCGTCACAAGTTCACTATTCGCACAAATAACGTTTCGCTGCAGCATACCCAGATATACGACAATAAGCTTATAACTTTTGGAGCGCAATCTCACAATTATCGCCATATTGTCCCACGCCTTTATAATTAGTGGCCAAGCAGCTCTTTCATGAAAAAGTTCCTATTTTCTGAATATTTGAGTAGTGATGCCCTATATGCAGCTTAAATATTTCATCGTTTACACCGCAATGGCGGAGGTCAATTGCGCTTGAAAAAATTTTGGCGAAACATTGCAATGACGAAACTTAAAGATCAGTGCTCGTATCGTGATTTCCTTCAATTCATTTCGATGACGTTTAAAAGAGCGAGAGCTATGTGCTGAATGTGGACAACTAGGGAAATTAGAAAAAGTCGAAATCGAATGCCCGATTAATTTTTTGATGTTTTCATGAGCTTTGCATGTAGCAAAGTGTGCATGCAACAAAATTCCGTCAAAACTGTTGCAAAAAATGGTTTGAAGTGAACTACCTGTTTGCCGCTTGTCTTCCATAAACACATCCACATACCCACACACCCACACACCCGCACACCCACACACCTACACACCCACACACTCACACCTCCCCTCTCCCCCCCCCCCCCCCCCCCCCCACCCCCACCCCCACCCCCACCCCCACCCCAC